>BQNB010124797.1:0-19876 GCA_026074375.1 Tanacetum coccineum
TGGTTTTGGACTTAAATAGTATTCTGGACTTATAAATGTCCTAATGGACCCTTGTTGGGCCTTAAGGCCCAATAAGCGATATTTGGTCATTTTGAGAGTTTTGGTGGACTTTTTGAAAGCGAAAACGTTTTGGTGAACGTTATAGTTTGAGATTTTGGAATTTTGTCGAAAATTGTCGAATTGTAAAAAGTGTTTGGAAATTAAGGTTTGAAACCTTGGAAAACGTTGTAAACACGTACGGGTCATGTCGAAATTTCGTAAAAAGTTTATACTTAGAAATTTTACTTAAAACATGATTTTTGATTTTTAATAATAAAATATTATTTTATTATTTTATTTAATTAATAAATTCACTAAAAGACGAAAAAATATAATTTTTTCTTAAAACTTTCCTAAGGTGTTTGTTGTGATTAAACGTGTCGTTTTCAATCAAGTAATGATTATTTTGAAGTGATTAAGGTGTACCGAATAGACTTGTCGAGATATATTTATAATTAATAATTATAAATATTTATTATATTACTTATCTATTTACGCTAAATAGTATAAGTGTGTATTATCGGAGAATGAGATTGATATGATTGTGGAGATAAGTTGTCAACCATCACACCACCAAAAACAGTTTTGGGAAATTGTACAACGTGTTTAAACTCTATGCATCAAACGTAAAGATTGTTTTGGAATTGAATGATTAAATTGGGACATTAACTGGACTAGGTCGTGTGCGGGCGTCGTTGCATTTGCTTGTGTGATTGAGTCTGGGTAGCTAAAGACTTGCTTGAGGTGAGTTCCCGTAGCCCCACTTTTTACTGTTTTTTCGTTGGGGGTAAATGATACTCAAATGTGTTTTGAAATGTTTTGAATTGATCTGTGTGAAATGTTGTTTTGTTTTGGGACAAGATATGTGCTTATGACTGCTATGTGAATATTATGCATGACTGTTTGGATCGGATGGGTACGCCTACCCAGTGTTGTGAGATTATTGGATCGGATGGGTACGCCTACCCAGGTTTGTGTGTGGTCCTGCCCTAATTTTAGTGCTCCAACTGGTAGGACCTTTAGGTGCGTAAGTGACATATGGATATTGGTTAGCGGTGATGCTAGAGTTGTTTGCATATATTCACTGTCATATAGCACTATTGTCTACTGTTGAAGTATTGGCACAGCTTTTGGGTTTAAGGTCAAACCTACGAGCTCACCAACATTATTGTTGATGTTTTCGAGTATCACTTTCAGGTAAAGTGAAAGAGGAATAGTTTGGTGATTGATAGCAGACTTAGAAGTACACCGAGTGGAATTTCGTTTGAAGTCTTGCTTGCTTGTTATTTTGATTTTAGTTTTGGATGTTATGGATTAAGTTTGGATTATGGTCCCCTGTGAGGGCATATGAATAATTGTAAGAGATTGTATATCTTAGTTGCGATTTTGGACATCACTTGAGTTTGTTCAAGGTTGATGGTCTTCATAGCACTTGGAGTTTATGCAATGTAGTTGTCTTTATTTTGTACCTTGTGTTATGATTGATCATTATGTTGCATTCCCGAGTTTCCGCTATTGTCGGGGTGTGACAGGTACGCCTACCCAGTGTTTGTGAGATTATTGGATCGGATGGGTACGCCTACCCAGTATTTATGTGATTATTGGAGAGGATGGGTACGCCTACCTAAGTTTGTGTGTGGTCCAACCCTAATTTTAGTGCTCCAGCTGGTAGGCCCTTTAGGTGCGTAAGTGACATATGGTTATTGATTAGCGGTGATGCTAGAGTTGTTTGCATATATTCACTGTCATATTGCACTGTTGTCCACTGTTGAAGTATTGGCACAGCTTTTGGGTTTAAAGTCAAACCTACAAGCTCACCAACATTATTGTTGACGTTTTCGAGTATCATTTTCAGGTGAAGTAAAAGATGAATAGTTTGGTGATTGATAACAGACTTAGAAGTATCCCGAGTGGAATTTCGTTTGAAGTCTTGCTTGCTTGTTATTTTTTATTCTAGTTTTGGATGTTATGGAATAAGTTTGGATTTTAGCCCCCTGTGAGGGCATTTGAATGATTGTAAGAGATTGTGTATTTTAGTTGTGATTGGGACATCACTTGAGTTTGTTCAAGGTTGATGGTCTTCATAGCACTTGGAGTTTATGCAATGTAGTTTTCTCTATTTTATACCTTGTGTTATGATTGATGATTATGTTGCATTCCCGAGTTTCCGCCATTGTTGGGGTGTGACAGTGTGTGTGTATTATGTAACACCCCCAAAAATCATGACAACGCAGCAGAATGGTAAGGTTGGGGTGCTACTTCAGGGCACAAACACAAGTCACGGAAAACGACCTCAAAAGAGACGTTTTAAATAAATTTCACATTCGTTANTAGAAGGAATCACAGGGACATTAGTCTTCTAAATGTTCAGTTGCTCTACATGTTTGTGTGTTATTATTTGACTTTTCACATTGGTCCTTAAAAGTAACTTTCTTTTTACTAGTTAAAGGGGTAGAAGCATGCTTTTTATCTCATTTATTAAAGTCTTTCAAACAAGTACCAATTACATATTCTAATAGTTCCTGAGAGTGTTTAGTCTAAAGGGAAGCAGATGCAAGTGATCTATCTAATGGTCTTTCAACTTTAGCTTCCTCTACTATCTCACAAAGGGTTTCTATACTTTCCTTAAGATGTTTGAGATAATCTAGATGAACTTCCCTATTGTTCCTATTGAGAGGGTATAACACCCCCTTATTTGACATATAGCAGCGGAAGCTAAATTCGGGTATTACTTCATGAATCAACAGTCATAATCATATAAAACGACTCAAAAGAGACATTTTGGAAAATTTAGTTATCATTCAATATTAATTCAGAGTTTTATGAAAGGAGGTCCCAAAATACATATGAAAACATCGAGTTTAAATGATAACAAGTTTGGACGTCCTCAAGTCTAATGCCACTTCGTGCCATAGGTAGCTCAATTACCTGAGATAAACATGCTAAAAAAGTAAACACTAAGGTTGAGTAAAATTCAAAGGTTTGAAATGTAATAGTTGAATACAAGTCAATGTAATAGTAATAATTGCAAAGAATACAATTATCATGGTAAACAATATTATATTATTGCACTAAGCTCATGACACCAAAGCCTTAAGTAAATGTTATTCATAAGTTGTTGCCCCAAGCGGGTGCTTTGCCAAACACTCGGAGTTCCTCAAATGAAATGCGTCCGCTGGCCATGTATCTACCAGAACCTGGACGGGGAAGTTCAATCCCAATAGATCTATTTACGGCATTCGCGCTTACTTCACAAAGTAATTAACGGTTCATGATAGTGGGGCCTTTTGGCAAATGGAGGTAACATAGGCAATAATATATCAGGATATCATACAGTTGGAAAATACTTGTATCATGTTTATAGCATGTATCTCCCCATGAAGTTTAGAAAACATGTAAATGTGGGACTATGAACTCACCTTGATAAGGTAGTTGATTGATGTCAAAATTGACTCAAATGGAAATAAACGGCTTCGTCACGCAACCTGGGGTAATATGTCAAGTCTTAGTTTGATTGTTTCAAAAGTTTATTTCATACAGTGTAACATAAATGATTTTGGTTTATTAGTTTGTGAAAACATCATATCACAGTTCGGGCTATCATAATCCAGAGGTCATATAGTAAACGTTTGAGGAGTTAGGACACTTTAAATTGTAAATCCAGCAACTCGTCAAAACTTCTACCCAAATGAAAACCCCTCACATGAAATTCCCTAGTAACGTGATATGTTATAGTTTAAAGGATATGATTTTATCTTTTTAAGTTTCTTCAAAAGCTAGTGGATGATAAATTATGTTAAATATATAACATAATTATTTTATAGTGTTTCGATCGACGAATGATAACGACAAATGTGTCAGGCTTTAAGAAAATCGAGTCTTATAATATTTAAATATATTTTTATAATTAATATAAAAATATTACATTTTATACTCTTGAGAATATGAAAATGATAATATATACCCTTGGTATATATTAATTTACACTTTTAACCCTTTAATTATATTTTTGTCAAGATAGTATTAGCTCATCAAAATGTCTGCGATAATAAAGTTAAAGCCCATATAGGTTACTTTAAGCACACACTCTCTCATGCCCATTCTCCTCTAGATACCTGCCCGTATAAGAAGAGAAAGAAAAATACGGCTGAGCATAAAAGCTTAGTGAACGGATATTATTAACAATGTAATATTAAGTATGAATTCTGGAAAATAAATACAAAGTAGATGTGGAAAGATCAAAGTGTTCATGAGGAAACCTAGAAGAATGCGTCTTGAAGAATGGAATAAACATTGTAAAGCATCGGTAATACAAGTAAAATGTCATGAAATATATGGTTCGTATAAACATAATAATAAGGAATGACAACGAAGCTCTTTAATCATACCATGTCATAATATAATAATGTCGTGTATACATGTATATAATAGAGGGGCTTGCCTCAAATTGTAATAGAGGGGTGACCTCTTATAAATAATATGGGTGGAGGGATCAGCTACAATGTGATGGGAGTTAGAGCACACACCAACCAATTCACCATGAATGTGTAAACATGTAAAACTAGGATGCACCCATACGCCCTCTGAATAGACTGGGCCAAACATGAAATATATCTGGTACATGAAAAGGGACGCCGCGTGAAATCACTCTCAACGCGAAAGAGTCGTGACACTGGTGCCTCATGTGTCACGGTCATGGTACCTCCATGACTAGGTGGTAAGTCTTGCTAAATCTGGTCATGCGTATATATTGACTTCGGGCAATAGAAATAAGTCATGAATCATAACTGTAAGGATCATGGCAAAAGGAAATAATTGGGGATGCATTGCAGTTAATGGGGTTGAATCATTGAAAGAAAGAAGGTCCTTACAGAAAGGACGGTATATCCGCCTACTCCTTATGTCAGCGCAGTATCGGAAAAGAGATGGTTAAGTAGATGGAAGCTACTCACTGTTTATGCGATCTACTTGTAAAGGACATATATAAGTTAAGTGTTAATGATTAAGGTTACTTTCCATTTTTTGTAACTTTCTATTTTTAGTAACTTTTCTATTTAAGTAACTTTCTATGAATTAGCATGATTCCTTATATTAGTACGTTCCATGATTAATATTCCATGATTAGGTATGTCTTTCATGATTAGTGTTCTTGTTATTATCGGGGTACTTTCCAAAAATAGCATCTTCTATTTTATAGTAAGTTCCAAAAATAGTCTTTCTTTTATTTAACATTTCCATAAATTGATAACCTTTTATGATTTAATATGTCTTCCATAATTAACTTTCCAAAAATGACTTTCTAAAATTGACCTACCAAAAATTGCAGGTTTCAATATTACTTGTAAGTTTCCAGCATGCTTTTTATCTCATTTATTAAAGTCTTTCAAACAAGTACCAATCACATATTCTAATAGTTCCTGAGAGTGTTTAGTCTAAAGGGAAGCAGATGCAAGTGATCTATCTAATGGTCTTTCAACCTTAGCTTCCTCTACTATCTCACAAAGGGTTTCTATACTTTCCTTAAGATGTTTGAGATAATCTAGATGAACTTCCCTATTGTTCCTATTGAGAGGGTATAACACCCCCTTATTTGACATATAGCAGCAGAAGCTAAATTCGGGTATTACTTCATGAATCAACAGTCATAATCATAGAAAACGACTCAAAAGAGACGTTTTGGAAAATTTAGTTATCATTCCAAAGATTAATTCAATTGTATAAAAGAGTCCCTAAATACATATAAAACAGCGAGTTTAAATGATTACAAGTTTGGAACCGTTCCTCATCGAATGCCACTAACTTCGTGCCATATGTAGCTCAAGTTACCTGAATAAACAGCTAAAAAAGTAAACACTCAGTTAGTAATATTCAAAGGTTTGTAATGTAATAGTTGAATACAAGTCTATTGTTAAGATATAATGGGCAAAGAATACAATTATCATTGTAAACATACATTATATTATTGCATTAAGCTCATGACACAAAGCCTTAAGTAATGTATCATAAGTTGTTGCCCAAAGCGGGTGCTTTTAGCCAACACTCGAGTTTCCTCAATATGAAAGCGTCACCGGCTGGCCATGTATCTAACAGAACCTGGACGGGAATTCAATCCCATTAGTCTATTTACGATTCGCCTTACTTCACAAAGTAATTATACGGTGTCATTATAGTGGGCCTTTGGCAAATGGAGGTAACATAGCAATAATATACAGGATATCATCACAAGTTGGAAAATACATGTAACATGTTTATACAATATCTCCCCCAGAATTTAGAAACATGTAAATGTGACTATGAAACTCACCTATGATAAGGTAGTATGAGGTGATGGGACAAATTGACTCAAATGGAAAATAAACGCTACGTCACGCAATCCTGGTAATATGTTCAATCTTATTTGATAGTTTTCCAAGTTTAGTATCATACAGAGTAACAAAATGATTTTGGTTTATAGTTTGTAAAACATCAAATCACAGTTCGGCTATCATAATCCATAAGACATATAGATAAACGTTTGAGGAGTTTAGAACACTTTAAATTGTAATCCTATCAACTCGTCAAAACTTCTGACCTCAAATGAAAACCCCTCACATGTAATTCCCTAGTAACGGTATATGATATAGTTTTAAAGATAAGATTTATCTTTTAAGTTCTTCAAAAGCAATTGGATGATCAAATTATGTCTAAAATATAAAAAAAGATTAATTTTATATGTTTCGATCAACGAATGATAACGACAAATGTGTCCAGGCTTTAAGTAAATCGAGTCTTAAAATATTTTAAGAATATATATTTTATAATTAATATATAAAAATTACATATTATACTCTTGAAAATATGATAAATATAATATAGTACCCTTATCATGAAATGTTTTGCTTTTTAGTCCAAATTTCATAATCTTTGTATATTTGATCTCAAAATCAATTTGAAGCATATAGCTTATTACTATAAGCTAAAATAAGTAAGTTTTATGAGCTTGTAGCTGATGAAAAGAGCTTATGAGCTTAAAAATACAAAATGGGTACGTTTGGTTTAGAAACAATAACCCAATGGGTTAGGGCTTTTAGGATTAGTTTTAATGATTATAAAAGTGATAAGTGGGTTTATATAAATAGCTTATTACAATAGATTATGGCTTATAGCTTATTAGGGTTTGAAATTAGGGTTTTAGGGTTTCAAAATGTTATTTAGGGCACGGGTTGGTTAAGGAAAACCAAATGAATGGTTTTATGGTTCAAATACTTATAGAAGAGGCTTAATTAAAGCTTATAAAGGATTAAAACATATCAAGAGCTTATAGAATAAGTTCATACGACTTACTAGGGCTTATATAGGTTCGGATGACTTGGTATGGATCGTGTAACCTTCGGGAATGAATCAAGAACCTTTTTATCTTACTCCTTGGTCCTTTCGTGGCTTATACTTCTTCTCTTTCTCTTCTTTGGCTCAAAATAGGTCAAGAACAAGTGTAGGTGTTTGATAAAATTTATGTGTTGTGAATTTGTATGTGTGTGTGCGTTTCAGCTATATATATAGGGCAAGAAGAGGAGTAGTGGCCAAGTTGTATAGAGTAGTGTCCAAGGGTTAGTAAGGTGACTAAGGAGAGCTAGGAGGGTAGCTTAGTAAGGTGTATGGAGGTGAGGTATGTTCGGTTTGCTAAGGAGGTGACAAGGGGTTAAGGTGGCGGCATGGTGGTAACAAGGTGCTTTACTTGGAGTACAAGGTGTTTACTTAGAGTGTAAGTTGACTAGTAGGTGACAAGGAGGTGATGACAAGGTGCTAGATAAGGTGGTGGATCATGGTGGTGAGTACTAGCTAGGTTCGAACTAGTTTAAGCTAGTTTAGGGGTTGTCAGGTTTAATTAGGGTTTCAGGTTAGGGTTTAAGGTTTTGGATGAGCTAGGGTTGAGGTTTGGAGGGAAATATTAGTTCAAATGTGGTTCATTGGAGTGTTGTAAGTTGTGTTAGAAAGGTTGTACGAAATGCCTTAGAAAAATGGAGGGAAAATAGGCTTATTTGAATTCTTACATTGTCGACTTGTACTTCGGGCTTTAAAGTGTTATACATTAGTTTTGGAGGGAAAAACATATTCAAAAGTTATTCATTGTACACTTGTATACATGCCTTGAAAGCTTGTACATTTATTTTGTATGTAAACATTACATATAGTTAAGGTTTTGTTATAAACGTTAACATATAAAATCCGTTCTGATATAACGTTATGGAAAGTACGTTAAATAGATAACGTATGGATTTTAGAACATATTACTTGACATATTAGAATGTTTACTTGACATAAACATTGATGGAATTGGTATTGGTGGTTGCGTGAGCTCGTTTACTTTGAAAATGTAAGTTACGTAACATTATGGATGGAATAAAGCAAAAATGTTTCCATGAAAATGGTTGCATCTAATTTAATAGATAGAAATTACACTGGGGAAAATTGCATCTAATTTAATAGATGGATTATTACATAGGGGAAAATTGTGGGTTGTTATAGTCTCCCAACCTTAAAAGAAATTTCGTCCCGAGATTTAGTTGGATGTTAGAGTGGTATTTGGAAATAGATGTGGATACTTGGCACGAATTTGATCTTCGCATTCCCACGTAAATTTTGGTCCTCTTTTAGAGTTCCATCTTACTTTGACTATAGGGATGCGACTTTGTCTTAGTTGCTTGACTTCTCGATCCATGATTTCCACTGGTTCTTCCACAAAGTTGAGTTTGTCATCGAGCCGAAGCTCTTTCATTGGAATGACGAGGAATTCGTCAGATAGGCATTTCTTTAGATTAGGAATGTGGAAGGTACTGTAGACATTACTGAGTTCTTCAGGAAGCTCAAGTTTATATGCCACTGGGCTGACCCTTTTAAGGATCTTAAATGGTCCAATGTACCGGGGGTTAAGCTTTCCTCGCTTTCTGAATCGGATGACACCTTTTCAAGGTGACACTTTTAACATAACATGATCTCCAACTTGGAATTCCAAAGGCTTTCGCCTTATATTGGCATAACTCCTTTGCCGGTCTCTTGCAGCTTGCATGCGTTATCGAATTTGCACTATCTTTTCAGTGGTTTCATGGATTATCTCTGGTCATGTGAGTTGAACATCTCCAACTTCGGCCCAACAGAAAGGTGATCGACACTTTTGACCATAAAGTGCCTCAAATGGCGCTGCCTTAATACTGGCATGGTAACTGTTATTGTAAGAAAATTCTACTAGTGGTAAGTGTCTCTCCCATCCTTTTCCAAAATCTATAACACAGGCTTGAAGCATGTCTCTCGGGATGATATGTCGTACTCATGTCTAATTGAGTACCCAAAGCACTCTGCATTGACTGCCAAAATCTGGATGTGAAATGACTATCATGATCCAATATGATGGATATCAGCACTCCATGCCATGAAACTATTTCTTTTATATACAACCTTGTAAGGGTTTCCATACTATCTGTCTTTCTGGTAGGGATGAAATGTGATGATTTGGTAAGACGGTCTACAATGACCCAAATTCTGTCATGTCCGTTTGATGTTTTGGGTAGTTTTGTAACAAAGTCCATCGTTATTCTTTCCCATTTCCATGTAGGAATTTCTGGTTGTATTAGTAAGCCGGATGGCTTCTGACGTTTATGGGATTCATGCATGATTAAGTTTCTCAAACCACCAAAGAATGGTAACCAACTTTGATTCTTGATACATCTGGTTCCATCAGGACATACTTCAAATGCTTTGTCCATTCCTCGTAAGTTCTCAGCTTCGATGTTCTCTTCTTTGATCGCCTCAAATTGGGCTTCGAGGATTTATGATGGTAATTTTGGGTGAAGGGTCATGACTAATGCTCTAACTCGGAGTGGTTTGATTCGTTCCTTTTGGCTTAAGGCATCTGCTACAACATTTGCCTTTCCAGGATGGTAGCGAATCTTACAATCGTAATCTGCGAGTAATTATAGCCAACGACGTTGTCTCATGTTCAATTCTTTCTGATCAAGGATATGCTGAAGACTTTTATGATCAGTGAACACAGTGTACTTTGTGCCATACAAATAGTGTCTCTAAATTTTAAGAGCGAACACTACTGCTCCTAATTTGAGGTTGTGTATGGTATAGTTCTCTTCATGAGGCTTGAGTTGTCGAGATGCATATGCAATAACTTTTTCTCTTTGCATTAACACCGCTCCCATACCTTGGTGTGATGCATCACAGTAAACGACAAAATCATTGTTTCCTTCTGGTAATGCTAAGATTGGAGCTTCACAAAGTTTTTGTTTTAGCAATTAGAAGGCTGACTCTTGGTTTTCTCCCCAGATATACTTCTTGTTTTTCTGGGTTAATTCAATCAAAGGCTTTGCAATCTTTAAAAAACCTTTGACGAATCTCCGGTAGTAGCTTGTAAGTCCTAAGAATTAGCGTATTTCTGTAGGTGTGGTAGGAGATTCCCAATTCTTAACTGCTTCAATCTTGGTGGGGTCAACGTGAATTCCTTGACTGTCAATTACATGCCTGAGAAATTGCACGATACTGATCTAGAAATCACATTTGGAGAACTTGGCATACAATTTCTCCTTTTTAAGTAATTTCAGGATTTTTCTCAGGTGATTTGTGTGTTCTTATTTGTTACGAGAGTAGATAAGAATATCATCAATGAACACTATCACAAATTTATCCAAGTATGATTTACACATACGGTTCATGTGGTCCATGAATACAGCAGGTGCGTTAGTTAAACCAAATGGCATCACTTGGAATTTGTAGTGTCTGTACCGCGTTCTGAAAGCAGTCTTGGGAATATCTTCATCCTTGACTTTCAGTTGGTGATAGCCTGATCTTAAGTCAATTTTTGAGTAAACACTCGAACCTTGAAGTTAGTCATATAATTCATCGATCCTAAGTAATGGGTAACGAATCTTTAAGGTAAGTTTATTCAAATCCCAGTAGTCGATACACATTCTGAAAGATCCGTCTTTCTTTTTAACAAATAAGACAGGAGCTCCCCAAGGCGAAGTACTTGGTCGGATAAAACCTCGGTCTGCTAACTCTTGTAGTTGTTCAGATAGTTCCTGCATTTCTGAAGGAGCTAATCTATAGGGTGCTTGGGCTACTGGTGCCGCTCCTGGAATTAAATCGATTTGGAATTCTACTTGGCGAATTAGAGGAAGGCCAGGTAGATCTTCAAGAACAACTTCCGAAAATTCTCTGACTACTGGTATATCTTCTAGTTGTTTTTGGTCTGACTTCTTCTCTATTACTTGGGCTACGAAAACTTGATATCCCCTGGATATATATCTTTCAGTTTTAATACAGGACATGAGGTTTAGTCAGGTTTTACTTTGATCAACTCGTATGATCAAAGTTTCACCGTCGATGGGGATGTGGACGACTTTCTCGTCACAAATAATTCTAGCATGATACTTGGATAACCAATCCATAGCAATGACGACGTTGAAACTACCGAGTTTAATCAGCATAAGATCAATTTCAAAAGGTTGGTTTAGCAAAATCAGGGTGCAACCCTGGATAATGGTATTAGTGCCTACTAGGTTTCCATCGTCCATTTCAATGTCATAAGTGGTATCTAGTGTAATTGGTGGGATATTAAGCATAGAAGCAAGAGATATGGATACAAAACTTTTATCGGCTCCTAAATAAAATAATACTCTAGCTAGATGTTGGTTTAGAAAGAACGTACCCATGACTACGTTCGGGTATTGGTGAGTGTTCTTGTCCCTCAACAAGTATGCTCTTCCATGAGCACTGTTGTTTGCTCTTAAGCACTAAATTATGTTGTGCCCTTTCTCTCCGCAGGCATGACAAGTTACGGATACTGGTTGTAGATTACTTCTAGTGGCTGGCCCTTTGTTTATGCAGTTTCTGGTCAGATGACCCACCTTGTTGCAAGTCTGACACTTGACAGTGCAAGGTCCTGTGTGATACAGGGTGCATTTCTTACACAGGGGAAGGCTTCCAGTATACCTACTGTTTTTAGTTGGGGTGACAGCATAAGCCCTGAAGGATTCTTTCCTTCTATTATGCTGTTGGTGGTGATCATTGTTGTGGTTGCTATTGTTGTTATAGTTATTCTGGTAGTTATTGTTGTTGGTGAATGTTCTTCTATCATCAAACTTTCATTTGTGATCATTGGTTCCTTGCACAGAATTGTGCTTTGTTACTTGATCTATTAACCTCTGGGTTATGGTAATGGCTTCCTCCAAAGTTTGAGGCTTTGAAGCGGTAACATTCCCTTCAATACTTCTGGGTAATCCCCCGATGAAGACTTCTATAAGTTTCTCAGAATTTGGCACCATAGTTGGGCATAAAACTGCCAATTCCTGGAATCTTCTAACGTAAGTCTTGAGGTCATTTCCTTTTACAGTCAGATTATAAAATTCATCTTCCATTTTCTTGACCTTGGTTCAGGGACAATACTTCTTTATTAAGAGCTTTTTCAATTCGGACTAGGGAATCTTGTAAGCTTCCTCTATTCCAATAGGTTGGGCGAATGAATTCCACTAGGACAAAGCTTCTTCAGTTAGAGTACCAGTAGCAAATTTCACTTTGCAGTCCTCGGTACAGTTGCTACAGGAAAATAATAATTCAATTCGTTCAAACCAGCGGATGAGGCCAATAGCGCCTTCCGTACCTTTGAAATTGAAAGGTTGGCAGCTCATAAACTCTTTGTAGCTACATTTTCTTGCTATAGGAATTTCACTTTGTTTGGTGTTCCTATTGGTATTGTCAGCATTTGTCATGGTAACAACTTATACTTCCAGAGCTGCGGAAACACTATCAGCAACTAGTTTCCTGATGGCAGCCTAATACATGGCTAGTGCTGCAGATGTTGGTGTCCTCTTAGGAGCCATTCTATCAACATTTACAAGACAACACATAATAAGAATCAATACAATGATATAGTCATATCACAAGTCTTTGTATAATAATCAAAATTTTCATACATAGTGATATTGAAATCATTTGACATAGATACTTATTTGATATGAGTCTTAACAAAGAAATACACATCCTTTGATATTTTATTGTAGAATATAACAGAAAATTTTAGAATCTAAGACTTCCAAAGATGAACACTCTAACAAGCATCTGACTCATTAGATTTCTCGGGGACTGGTTCACTTCCCAGTGGTCGCGGTATGATCCATAACAAGTTATCTAACTCCGCAAAGATAGAATCATCAAAGGAATAGTCTGGTGGTGGTGTAGTTGACCTAATTGGTGATGAAGATCCAACTGATGAAGATGGAGATGATGATATAGGTGGTTCAACAGGAGGCTCAGTGTCTCTAGGTGGTGTAGGTGGAATCATATGCTCAATGTCTTGAGCATTAATCATATCTGGATACAAAGGTTCAAGAAAACCTGGTGGTAAGGGAGCCATAGTAACATGGATTCATAAAGATACGATACATGAGTAACCTTAACACAGGGTATAGGATAGACAACCATGACATACATAAATCGGTATCATGAAACAACAAGGTATAATGGAATCACAACTTCATTATGTCATAAACAACTTGTCTACATATTTTACATAATCAAAATTTGACAAGTGTCGTTATTTATGCCACACATCACGTGGTTGGATTCTAAACAAAAGCTGTGAATGACAAGGATCTAGTCTAGTAGTCTGGTGGTCCTCCCTTGTGGTTCTTGAGTTCATGGATCGTATCCAGAAGACTCTTCATATCTGATCGGTGGCGAACCTGGATATCCTCGATGATTATTTCCAGAGTAGAAATCCTGACGCGAGCAAGAACAATCTCGTCGTCATGCCTTATTTGCTCTCTCTAAAATCCAAAAATCTGGGTACGGGCTTCTTGAAGTTCGATTTCTAGTTGGTTAAAATCTCGTTGTATGATTACTCAACCATTACCAAGTCCTTCTATCTTATCTTTCATGTGCTCAATGCGCTCAAGACGGAGTTCATCTAAGTGATTCAAAATAGTCTCGATCTGTTCTTCATGGCGCTCCAGATGCGTCTTATGAGAACTATTAAATTTTAATATCATGACTTGGAATCATCTTAACAAAAGGATGTCATTCATTTTCCTAATCAAGAATTTGTATGTGCCATTTGGCATCCCGTTCGACCCCAAATTGTTTTATAAGGATGGGAGTAAATTAGGGAAAGTCTAACTTAAAGACTTTTCTGTAAACAAAAGTGCTTGCTGGGAGACAACCCGGAATGTATTTTTAATTTTTATCGACTTTGTCTTCCCAGACTGTCTATACGGCGTATCCAAACCCCATGGATACGGCATATTAACTATCTGGACGTTATCCAGTCTTTATTTTCAGCACAGTCCTTATGACATATTCATTAAATGAATACAGCATATACAGGTATCAATATGATGTATCCTTGGGATAAGATACAGCGTATTAACTTCCTGTACAGTTTTAGGTATCTATTTCGAGTCTAACCAAATGAATACACGAAGATAGAATTGCACTTGTTTTCTTATGCTTTACACAAGACCTCATGAAAGAAATATTGACGAATATTGGTGGAGAATTTACAAATCTGGAGATCTTAAAGTGTTGGAGTCTTGAAACTTTAAGGCGGTTGTTCAACACAATGTTTCTAATAAAATCAACATGGAGAATCTACCGAGCAAATATCAAGGGAGTTTCTCATTCTAATTCTTGTTAATTCCCGTATTTAATGTTTTATATATACAACGAGGACGTTGTATAATTCAAGTGGGAGGATGGAATTAGAATGTATACTTGTCCTAATTTTCACACTAAAATGCTTAAATTATGCTCAAATTTAAAAATTTTCAAGCATACTTTTGTGAAATTACTTGATACATAACCCACACATAATAACCCTTGTTAGATATTATGAGGATTTAACCTTATCCGTTTCCAAATGTTTACCCAAATTCTACAAAATATGAGTGTGCCGGTGATGTAGTAGACTTTATGTTGGATCGTTTTACTGAATAGATCTTAACCTTCATCTTGCAAAGAGTTTGCTCCTTTAGATAATTCTAAAGCAACAATAATGAAACACTGAGTAAACACTATTGATTATGCGGAATCTAATCAATAATGCTAAGAAGAACAATATTGAATATCACAAAAGAACTTTTATATTAAACCTTGAATCTGCCTAGGTTACAGATTACAAGCTATGATTACTATTCGATCTCTATGATCTGTGTAGAACTATATCTACTAACTATGCCTAGGGTTCCTTTTATAGACTAAGGAAACCCTAATGGGCTTTACAAAACGCGTATAAAGATCATGCATATCCTTTCCTAAGATATCTCATGCATATCTCATAAACAGTACTAACTACTTTATACTAACGGTACTAACTATCTGATCAGTACTAACTATTTTGTACTGTCAGTACAAATTACAACTAGCGGTACTAAGTAATATAACTAACGGTACTAAGTCAGGAATGCATAATTCCCAACAATCCTCCCCTAAACATGATTGTTGAACTTGTTTAACTTCATGTTTCTTCAGTTTACTCTTCTTGAACTCTTGGAGGATGTATCCAAACACTCTGTCAAATCTTGATCTTGATCTTTGATAATTTTGACATCTTCAGCTATCCATCTTTATCAGCAACATGTCTTCTCAGCAACACAGCAACATCCAACTAAGTTGGCTTTGTAGTTTTTGGCAAACTACCAGCCATTAACGGATTTGATATTCCTTTACCAGTAGCCGTTTGCTCTGGGATAGCCAATTCTTCATTGTAAACAACAAGGTGAATTGATTACCTTGTAGTTTTGAGTAAACTACCAACTATCAACGGATTTGACTTGTCTTTACCAAAAGTCGTTTGCTTTTGGACTAGCCAATTCTTTACTGTGAAGCAAGGTGAATTGAGAACCCTACAATTTTTGGTAAATTGTCAACCATAAATGGATTTGAGAAGTCTTTACCACAAGCCGTTTGCTTATGGACTAGCCAGTTCTTATGCCTGTTAAGCATGGTGAACTGATGACCATTTGTTGTGTGGTGGTTAGCCAACACCCAAACCCTTCTCATTTCCATTCTCAACATTACTCCTCATTAAGCTGTTGCTTAATGAATCTTACCAATTGTAGTGCAGCAGTACTTTCCTCTTCAACCTCCAATCCTAAATCAAGCATTTGTTGCAACAATTCCTTGGAGAGAGGATACTTTCTTTCAACTAGCATGTAGATGACTGTCCCATCCTTAAGCTCTAGTATGCAAACTCCACAAGCTTCATACAGTCTCCATCTGACAATCTCCCATTCTTGTTGATTGTTCCAGAAATCACCTTGATCATTTTCTTCTGTTGAGGATTCCATCATAATCTTCAAGTCTCCCCAAAGAATCAACTCAATATCTTCTGGTGTGATTTCTGAGTACTGCTTCATCACCAAGTCATATAAATGAAACAAATCTTTTCGTGTGTGGAGTCTGTAAGATTCATCACTTGAATGAAACACACGAAAAGGAAAAACTAAGATCTTGTTACTATGAGTTTCGATTTGTTTTTTGTGTGAAGGATGTGAGTAGTGGTTTGTGTTTGAGGAGGATGGGCATTAGGATTTTGAATGGATTTGTTTATTGTTGATGTTGTTTGTTGTATGGGTAGGTTTGTTGTTGTGGGACTGAGTCAAACTCGGTTATTACCGAGTTGACTCGGTTACCATTGTCCTGTTTTGTAGTTCATTTCTGAAACCAGAAACCACTTACGAAACCTCAACCTCGTTACAAAACCTTCAACCAGTTACGAAACCAAAACCTTGTTACGAAACCGATTTACGAAAAACCTCATACGTAATCCTCTATGTACGTATTCTTAATTCATTTACGAAACCTTTCCAAAAACAATTACCGAAACCTCATACGTAACAGTTCATACGCAACCTCTTGAAAACAGCTTACGTAATAAAATAAACCGTTACCGAAACTGAAACCGAATCCATACTTTTCGCAACTGGTTTTTCGTAACCTCATCCGTAACTGAGCGGTTTTCGAAACCAAAACCTCTTATTTTTTTGTTTTTCAAAACCGTTAATCAACAAAATCATTAAAAACTGTTAAAAGCTGTTAAGCATATGATTGAATAGAAAGATACAGTTTTTGACTGATAAGCACGTGAAAACTATAATGGATACTTTTTGGACTGATATTGGACTGTTATAGAATGTATTTGGACAGGAGTGAATGAAATTTGGACTGTTGTAGGCTGATAAGGCAAACAAAATCTCATACTAAAGTAAAATACTTCATACGAAACCTAAAACATATCAAAAAAGCCATACGAAACCTCTAAAAACAAAATCTGATCGAAATAAGCGCATCGAGTAAGCTACAAAACCATCACAAATCACCTTTGCAGCTCTGATACCACTTGTGAGGAATCTCGATTCACGATCTCGGGAGGTCGGGGCAACTCAAAGTATGAATAAGCCATATTTAGAGAGAGAGAACTTTATTAATGAATGTTTGGCCTAATTGCTTTTCTAGACCTTGTCTTTTGGGCTATATAGAAACTAATGTAAATTCCATAATCAGTTAAGAATATTAAAAGGGAAAGTGTGAATACTAAGTTTTCAAAATCATCAATCTTAGGGAAACCGATTTTACAAAACCACTGAACCAATTAGTTGTTAGACATCCGACTGCATTTAAGTCTGAACGACCTAGAATTTCAAAACCACAGTTTGCCTCCCAAGTTGATGTGAATAACGATTTGTCAAAAACAATCACTACACATTATTTGCCTAAGGGAAAAGAATCTGCTTGTGCAAAACCTCATCACATGATTGACTAGCTCATATATTTATTAACACCAAATGACGTAGTTTCATAATCACTACCTAGAGGAAGCTAAAAAAAAGACACAAGAAAGCGGTAGGAATTCAAGACCTAGTATGATGCCTTCTGCTAGATCATAAGCACATGTAATGGTAGCAAACCAAATCTAGGTTCAATAAACCAAAGTCTAGGGGAAATTGGCTGCATCTAAGACTGTTACGTAACGACATTGATTGCGCCCATAAGCAGAAACACTTAGGAATTCTAGGAAAATTTTCTGACTCCAAAACATTTTTGTTTGCTAAACATGTCAGAAATGTGTTTTAATGCCATCATGGGGATTGGCTTGTGTAAAAAAATTCCTGAATGAAGTCAACTCACGTGCTAAGTTTCCATCCAATAAGACAACAAACAGAAACAAACCCGTAGAGAAAATGAGTGTTGCAAAGAAACCATAAAGATAGACCCTAAAGGACGTAGGTTTTCAATCAAAAAGACTTCCACTGTGCATGAGAAAACAAAGACTCCTAGATCTTGTCTTAGGTGGAAACTAATTGGTAGAATTCTCAAGACTATTGGTCTTAGATGGGTTCCAACTGGAAAGATATTCACCTCTAGCATAATCACGCACATGGTTCCGATACATATATCACTAATCTTCATGAATGCATACAAACTCTTGATTCAAGTGCAGGTACATCCATCAATGTTCATGAGGAACAAAATCTTGATTTGAGTGCAGGTACTCCTTTCAATCTAAAGAAAGAAAGAATCAAGGCGTAGATAAAATAAAATGAGATATCTGGGAGACCAAGGTTACATGGGATAGCTTTTTTTTAAGAATATGAAAAGTATCGATCACTTCCAATATAGTTAGTAGTAGCTCACAGTAAGTTAAATTGTTAAGATAGAAAGCTAATCGGGCTAAAGGCCCATGGAAATCCTAGTATGAGGCCCATGGCCGGTTACAAGTGATAGTATTTATACCCTCTCCACACATGGAGAGGGTGTTGGTTGGTTCATTTTACATACATAATCTAATCTTTCTTTCTTTGTTACTTTATCTCACTAGAACCATCCTCCCATCCACTTTCTCTTTCTAGAATTCTTTATTGTTCTTTGGTGTTATAGATTGCTAGTATTCTACACTAGACGTAAACTTTTACTTGTTTGATGTCCGTTAACATTGGATGTTGATTTTTAGTTTACGTGATTTAACTAAACGATGAAAATTAAAAGCAAATGCGTAAAAGCCTAAAAATAAATAATGGCAATAATTGAGTCGTAAAATGACCTAAAATAACGGATTGTTACACATATGATTCTGGGTGAATTATAGTATCATCCAATAAATCAATAAATTGACTATTGCTAGCAGCATTTCCACTTCGATGAACACGTAACAACCCGACAGCATTCACAAACACCTTTTTACCAAGACTGTAGCTTAATACATCTTTTCTGGTATAAATTAAACTAGCTCTCTCTAAGGACCACAAAGGGTAGGAACCATTGCTAATAGATTTTGATGATATCGTTATCAAAAATCACACAACAAACAAGATTCAATGTTTTTTGAAGCAACACACAAACGTTTCGCTCACTGGGAAAGGTGGACTAGTTAGATCTGGTATAAAAAAGTCAACTCATTTTTATTTGAGTTAATGTAGAGAAGACTAGGGTAATATAGTCATTTTATGGTAATATTGGTGATATCAAACAATATTTGAAAGTTCGTGGGTATATGAGTACGAAAAAAGTAAGTAGGTCATTACGGTACAAATGAGAAAGTAGGCTTTTTTAATGGCATTATACAAAGACAAAGAGATAGAGTTACAAGGATCGCTAAACCATTTTAACCAATTACAAGACACTTTACTATTTCTACTTGTGATCCAATTCAACGACATCATTTTAATATCATTAAAGAGCGGCTCTTTTTGAGGCCGCTTGAGGTTGAAAACGACTTTGTTTTGATAGTTCCATATCGCCCAGATAGTTGTATTAACCACTGCATCAAAGAACTTTTTTTGAGCTTTTGTCATAGGAGTGCGTT
>BQNB010124798.1:0-19876 GCA_026074375.1 Tanacetum coccineum
CTGTCTTAGTGTCTGTTTAAGTGCTTTTTAGCATATTTTGTTAGCTTATTTGTGCTCCTTTCTGCTTATTAGGTCTAGGAGTGAGTCTGTTTTAGCTTATTTAAGTTTTCATTTTGCTTATTTAGTCTAAATAGCCAAACAATGTCACTCTTCATTTTGCTTATTTCTAGCTTATTAATAAGTATTAGAATTAAGTCCTTTTCAAAAGTTGCTTATTATTGCTTATAGATTAGTTTTCAAAAAGAAAAAAATGTTTAAAAAAAAGAAAGGTCACAGGGGTTGAACCTGTGACCTCCCCTTCATAACACCAACGATTTAACACACACTCTTACTGCCAACTGCCCTTGGCTCTTTTTTGTTTATTAACTTGCACTATCTAATTAATATAGTCTTTTTAGTTTTTAAAGCTTATTTGCTTAATTACTGCTTATTTGTTTCAGCTTATTTTTCCATTTTATTTTTCTTAAGTTTAGATTTGTTCAAAGTACTTTTCTATAAATTTTCCAGATTTTTATAAATTAGTTTAATATTTTTTATAATATTTTTAGATTAAATCTGTTTTTAATTCATAATAAATAAAATAAAAGTCAAAAAAATATAATTCTTTTTTCTAAAATTATTTTTAATCATTTAGGATTTATAAAAAATAAAAAAATAATTTTTAGGGTTAAATTTTAATAGTTTAGGTAATTAGTCGCGTTTTAGAATTCCCGTTAACGTTTTCTAGCTTAAATACTTATTTGCCTTAGTTGTTTGCTTGCTTTTAATTGTTTTTGCATTTTCATAAGTAGAATTAGAATCCAAAATCAAAATCCTTGAAATTATTCAAAGCACGCGATCACGAACTTAACCGATTCTCAATTCACGCTTCGTCGGGATACGACTCGGGAAGGTTTTGAATTTTACTTTGGATAAAAGTAATCTTCTTAAATCCTTACGGAATACTTATTACTATACTATTATTGATATTATCCTTATATACGTATTTGGAGATCAATTAATTTTTGGCGCCGCTGTCGGGAAAGTGTGTATCGAATATCGCGTTGAAGTTTGAAGATTAGTGTTTTGAAGACCTTTCCTCGTGAAGTTGTCATTTTACTATTTTCTTTTATATAAAACTAAAAAAATACAAAAATATTTTATTTTTCTTGATTTATTTCTGTAGATTTATTAGAAAAAACCCAAAAATACTTTTCCTAAAGTATTTAAAAAAACCAAAAAAATTGTAAAACAACAAAAACAACTGTTGTGTCACTTGTGAAATCGGCTCACTTTTAGATTACAAACTTTAAGAGAGGTTTAAGGAGGGTTGATCCTACGAACTTCAACCCGAAAGGAGAAGGTTTTTAAAACGCTTCACGCTTACCCGCTCCTCCGCTTCTTTGTGCGTTTTCTAAAGAGCTACCTTACACTTGTTCGATTATCGGTTACAAAAATATTTTTCTTTTTATTTTTCTTATTTTATTTTTAGTGCATGCGCACTTGCTCTTTATCGCATTTAATTGCCGAATCTTCCACGACTCCGAAACATTGTAATCGAAGACGATCCAAACAAAGAGTCGAACCATTTTATCTTGAAGAGTCCCCCGTAGATACGATGGTCGGTCAACGTATTATGGCTGAATTACTCCAAGCACCACCCAGGGTTACGGAGATGCTATCGTTATTCCCGCTATTCTCGCGGAGAATTTTGAGCTTAAACATGGTCTTTTAAATCTTGTAACTTCAAAACAATTTTACGGATTTGAGAAAGAAGATCCTCATGCTCACATTCGTTGGTTTAACAAGATTACTTCCACGATTAAGTATAAAGATGTGCCTAATTCGTCGATTAAGCTTATGCTTTTTCCATTTTCTATCGAGGGGGCAGCCCGGATTTGGCTCGAAAAAGAACCCCCTCGTTCTATTCTTACTTGGGAAGATCTTGTTTCCAAGTTTATTAACCAATTCTTTCCTCCTTCCAAAACTACAAATCTCCGAAATGAAATCACAAATTTTCAACAAAAGTTTGAGGAAACGTTTAGTGAGGCATGGGACCGTTTCAAGGATCTCCTTCGTGCATGCCCACATCACGATTTTACGGAATTGCATCAACTTGGTACGTTTTACAATGCTTTAAACCCAACTGATCAAGATTCCTTAAATGCCGCCGCCGGTGGTAATCTTTTGACTAAAACTCCTCGAGATGCTTTGACAATTATCGAAAATATGTCAAAAGTTCGCAACTTACAAAACAAGCCGGTTGTTTCAAAAGTGAGTGCTAATACTTCTTCTTCTACCACGGCATGTCCATCGGAAATGGCCGCCCTTACTGATGCCGTTAATGCTATGCTTCGTCATGTTAACTCCTCACCTCCAGATATCGTTAAAGCAATTTCTGAAAGTTGTGTGACTTGTGAGGGACCGCATCCCTACTATGAGTGTCTTGCCGCCGATGGCAACACTTTCAATGCTTCTCTAGACGCAGCAACTTATAATCAGAATCAAGCATATCATCCTCAAGGAGACCCGAATTATCGTACAAGCAATCAAATGGGACCACCTGGTTTTCCTCCTGTGCAAAATAATCAAAACTGTTTCAATCAAAATCAAGGTTATAATCAAAATCGAGGAAATAATTTCAATCAAGGTAACCTGAATTATCAAGCTCCGCCTCAAGTTGGACCTTCAAATGATCTCTCGAGCTACATGAAGACAAATTACGTTAATATGAAAATAATGCAAAATTAAATAACCAATATGAGGACGGAATTAAAGAAAGAGATGGACAATACGTTGACTAGATAAAACAATGCGTTCAAGAATGAGTTAAGAAATGAATTAATGAATGATATTAAGAACATGATGAGTAGTTTTTTTTTCAAATGAATACCGCTTCTTCTTCGGGCTTGGGTTTACTTCCTAGCAACACCGTTGCTAACCCGAGAGGTGACTTGAAAGCAATCACCACCCGAAGCGGTATTTCTTATGATGGACCTCCAATTCCACCTCCTTTCTCTCCTCTTCCTAAGGTGGTGGAACGGGAACCCGAGGTGACAAAGGATACGGTGCAACTGAGTACCGAAAACATCCAACCTCCGGTAGTCTAAATTCAAGCTCCATTTGATGAGCCTGTTGTTGCTCCTAAGCCTAAAACGTTTATACCTTATCCTTCAAGAGCTAACAAACAAAAGCTCCGTGAAAAAGATGATAATCTAGCTTTGAAGTTTGTTGAAATCTTTTGGGAATTACATTTCGAGCTCAGTTTCGCGGATGCTCTTCTACATATGCCGAAATTTTCTTCAATGTTTAAAAGTCTCCTTAATAACAAAGAAAAATTGTTTGACTTAGCCAAAACACTGGTAAATGAGAATTGTTCGGCGGTCATCCTAAAAAAGTTGCCCGAAAAACTTGGAGACCCCAGCAAGTTTCTTATTCCATGCGGTTTTCCGGAGATAGTTGAATGCTTAGCCTTGGCCAATCTTGGTGCAAGCATCAACTTGATGCCTCTTTCCATATGGAAGAAGCTCTCATTCCCCGAACTTACTCCTACTCGAATGATTCTTAAACTTGTAGATCGATCGACTACTAGTCCATCCGGTATTTCCGAAGATGTCTTTGTTAAAGTAGGAAAGTTCCATTTTCTGGCCGACTTCGTAGTCGTTGATTATGTTGTTGATCCTCGGGTTTCCTTAATTCTCGGGAGACCCTTTTTGATGATGGCATGTGCTTTGATTGATGTTTATGGTGAAGAATTAACTCTTTGAGTTGATGATGAAGCCATAACCTTTAAAGTTGGTCAAACTTCGAGATACTCCTACAATAATGCTAAATCGGTTAATCGAATCGATGTCATCGACGTTTCATGTGAGGAGTATGCACAAGAAGTGCTCGATTTTTTAGATAGTTCTAAAAGTAGCAATCCCACCCCGTCTTTAGATCCTTTCCTTTCTACTTCTTTTCCCTCTCTTACTCCTTTTGAAGGAGGTGACTTCATTTTGGAAGAAATCGAAGCTTGTCTTACAAATTATTCAATTCCACCGGGAATTGATGATGCCGACTTTGATCCAGAGGGAGACCTTCTTCTACTCGAGAAGTTATTAAATGATGATCCATCATCTCCTCTCCCTCCGAAGAAACTTCATTTTGAGGAAATTAAAACGATAAAATCTTCTATTGATGATCCTCCGGAGCTTGAGCTCAAGGATTTACCGTCTCATCTTGAATACGCGTTTTTAGAAGGAACCGATAAATTACCCGTCATAATTTCTAAAGAATTAAAAGATGAAGAAAAGGCCGCCCTTTTAAAAGTTCTTAAGTCACACAAACGGGCCATCGCATGGAAAATTTCTGACATTAAGGGTATCGACCCTAGTTTTTGTACTCATAAGATCTTAATGGAAGACGATTTCAAACCGGCGATTCAACATCAAAGAAGGGTAAATCTAAAAATTCATGAGGTTATCAAAAAGGAAGTTATCAAACTCCTTGATGCCGGATTGATTTACCCTATCTCCGATAGTCCGTGGGTGAGCCCCGTTCATTGTGTGCCTAAAAAGGGTGGTATGACCGTAGTTGAAAATGAAGATAATGAGTTGATTCCTACAAGACTAGTTACCGGATGGCGTGTTTGTATAGATTACCGTAAGCTTAATGATGCGACTCGTAAAGATCATTTCCCGTTGCCTTTTATGGACCAAATGCTCGAACGATTAGCGGGAAATGAATACTATTGCTTTTTAGATGGATTTTCCAGATATTTTCAAATTCCCATTGACCCGCAAGACCAAGAGAAGACTACCTTCACTTGCCCTTATGGGACGTTTGCCGACCGACGTATGCCTTTTAGTTTATGTAATGCTCCGGGCACGTTCCAAAGGTGCATGATGGCCATTTTCCACGACATGATCGAGGAAACAATGGAAGTCTTCATGGACGATTTCTCGGTCTTCGGGGATTCTTTCTCGTCATGCCTCTCCTATTTAGACAAAATGCTAAAATGGTGCGAAGACACTAATTTAGTTCTAAATTAGGAGAAATGTCATTTTATGGTAAAAGAAGGCATTGTTCTAGGACATAAGATTTCAAAGTCCGAGATTGAGGTCGACAAAGCTAAAGTTGATGTTATAGCTAAATTCCCTCATCCTACTTCCATCAAAGGCATTCGAAGTTTTTTAGGTCACACCGGGTTCTATCGTCGATTTATTCAAGATTTTTCTAAAATCGCCCGGCCGATGATCCAACCTTTTGAAAAAGAAACTCCATTTATTTTCTTGAAAGAATGTATTGAAGCGTTTAATATACTTAAGAAAAAGTTAACCGAAGCCCCGATTTTAGTTGCCCCCGACTGGGACCTACCATTTGAAATTATGTGCGACGCTAGTGATTACGCGGTAGGTGCAGTCTTGGGGCAACGCAAGACCAAACATTTTCAGCCTATACACTATGCTAGTAAGACCATGACGGATGCTCAAGCACATTACACTACGACGGAGAAAGAACTATTAGCCGTGGTGTATGCTTTCGAGAAATTCCGGCCCTACTTAGTCTTATCAAAGACCATAGTGTATATGGACCACTCGGCTCTCAAATATCTTCTTGCTAAGCAAGATGCTAATCCTAGATTGCTCTGGTGGATTCTCCTACTCTAAGAATTCGATATCATTATTCATGATAAAAAAGGAGCGGAGAATCTCGCAGCCGACCATTTGTGTAGATTAGAGAACCCTCATCGAGGTGGTCTCAAGAAATAGGAAATTAATGAAACATTTCCTCTCGAGACCCTTGGAATGATATCTTTTTGTGGTGATTCTAGTACCCCATGGTTTGCCGACATTGCAAATTACCATGCGGGGAATTTTATTATTAAAGGGATGTCGTCCCAACAAAAGAAAAAATTCTTTAAGGATGTTAAGCATTATTTTTAGGAAGACCCCTACTTGTTTAAGATTTGTGCAGATCAAATGATTAGGCGATATGTTCACGGCCAAGAAGCCGTTGATATTCTCACGGCTTGCCATAATGGACCCACCGGGGGATATCATGGTGCCAACTACACCGCTAAGAAAGTCTTTGATTCCAGTTTCTATTGGCCTACTATTTACCGAGATGCCCATGACTTGGTCACACGGTGTGACGCTTGTCAACGTCAAGGAAAAATCTCGTAAAAAGATGAAATGCCTCAAAATGCAATTCAAGTATGCGAGATCTTTGACGTATGAGGCATCAATTTTATGGGCCCGTTCCCGTCTTCTCGAGGGAACAAGTACATTCTCGTGGCCGTCGACTACTTGTCTAAAGCAAAAGCGCTCCCCACTAACGATGCCTGAGTTGTTGTTAAATTCTTAAAATCTCTTTTTGCCCGATTTGGAACTCCTCGTGCTATAATTAGTGATCGCAGTACCCATTTTTGTAATGATCAATTTGCTAAAGTTATGCTTAAATATGGAGTTACTCATCGTCTTTCTACCGCGTATCATCCGATAAGTTAGATGATGCATTATAGGCCTTCCATACCGCATTCAAGACACCTATTGGGTGCACTCCTTATAAGCTCGTGTACGGAAAGGCTTGCCATCTTCCTATCGAACTTGAACACAAGGCCTATTGGGCCTTGAAACATTGTAATTTTTCCTTATAAGCTAGTGTACGCAAAGGCTTGCCATCTTCCTATCGAAACATTGTAATTTTAACCTAAAGACCGCGGGTGATCATCGGAAAGTTCAAATGAATGAATTAAATGAACTCCGGGATCAAGCTTACGAGAACTCTTTAATCTACAAAGAGAAAACGAAGAAGATTCATGACTCCAAGATTAAGAACCGCGTTTTCAACGTTGGTGATCGAGTTCTTCTCTTTAATTCTCGATTAAAGATTTTCTCGGGCAAGCTTAAAACCCGTTGGACCGGACCATTCACCATTGCTCAAGTTTTCCCTTATGGTGCCGTCGAGTTATCTCAAACCGACAGACCAAACTTCAAGGTGAATGGTCATAGACTTAAACATTACTTTGGAGGGGACATACCACCGATGGTTGTCCCTGATCTCCAAACTTTCCCCATAGACCACTAAATTCGGAGTCGAGTCAGGCTCGTGACTCGGTTAACAAAAACAAGTACTTCACGAGTGGAAACCCATGCTTATCCCTAGTAGTAGTATAATAATAAATAAGTGAGGAGGCTCGCCTCTTCCTTTCTCGTGTTTCATGTTTTGTGTTTTATGTCCAGGATTGCCTGGATTATGAAGACTCTCGTGCTCGTGGTTTTGTCCATCGTCCACTCGATCTTCAATCCTTCGCATGCTTATATATGGGAATCTGATATCCTAGATCTTATTGATTCACGTTTATCTATTAGCATAATTAATAAACGACTTTAGATTTGTGTAGAGACCCCTTAATATTTGGATTATGCCTTGAAATTAGTATGGGGTGACAGTCTCACATTGAGGACAATGTGTATTTCTAGTATGTGGGGATCTTTCAATTTGATCTTACTTGCATTTGCCTTGTCTTTACGTAACCCCAATTTTCTACAAAAAATATGTGATTTTATGCCAAAATTTAAAAATTTTCAAAAATAGAATAAGTGTTTTGACACGTAGTTTTGTCTTTTTAAGGTATAAATTTTGACTTGATCGAGCATGTTGCGCTCTAGCTTGCCCCTTAACTTATATAAATTTAAGCTTTTGATAGTCTTTTATACAAGAAGCTTTAAAACGCGAATTCTAGCTTATAAAGAGCCAAGAGTTTGCAAGTTTCCTTGATAGACTTTAAATATGCAAAGCTTGTTTTATTAGACTAAGCATTCACGGATCTTTTAATTAAATATTTTAAATTTGCGAAGAATGAAAAATGATAGAGTTTTATATAAGTTAGATGCTAAACATGGAGTAGTTGGAACTCTTTAGAGCTCATAGAGGTTAATTGTGGCTTTTTGCTCCCATTAGCTTAATAAACTTTATATAATTGTTGAATAAATAAAGTTACTTTAGGTTTTTGCGATTCTTAGTTTAAATCACTTTGTAGAGATTCCTTCTGGTGAAAGTAAGGTACACATCAAGGTTTTGTCAGTGTTGTGGGGAAATAGGCTACCAATTCCAGACGGCTCGCTACCGTTGTCTAGGTAGTTAAAAGACCACAAGACTTGAAATTTCGGGCTTGATTATAATAAGTTATGTAATAAACCGAAGCCGAAATAAGACCACTACCTCTTGCCGGCTCACAACCGATGTGGTAGTCGTTTAAAGGGTGGAGGTAATAATAAATATAAAACTGCGGGCTGATAAAAGTTTACTGCCTCTTGCCAGCTCACAACCGATGTGGCAGTCTTCTAAATAAGGCACATAGTAATAATCCGAGACTGATAAAAGTTTGATGCATCTTGCCGGCTCACAACCGATGTTGCAGCCTTCAAAAAGGTCGAGGATCACCGAGGTCGAAATAAGACTCCTGGACCATGGTCGGCTCGCATACCGATGTGGCAGTTGTTTAAAGGACCGAGGTTTAATAATGTTGCAATAATAATAATAATAAAGCCAAATTTTGACTCTGGGGTTATCTAAAAAGGATAACCCCTAAATCGTGTGAAATTAGAACCTTAATGTGGACCTTATTCTCACCATATCGTCTCTTTAGGAAAGGATTTCAAACTAATTGTGGTTTAAACCATGTTTACTTTATATGAATAAGGCTTTAATTTATTTGTCACCAATAATAATAATAAAATCTTTAGAGGATTTAGGAATAAGGGAGCGAAAAGTAGCTATGCATCCACAATTAGCATTTATGAGTAGTGTTAGCATCTTAACTTGTATTTAACAATGATTTCATTTTTAAGCTTGGTTTGGGGCGGGTGAAAAATCAAGGACGATGAATTTATCCTTTTAGTGTTTCTTGTTCCGTGAAGTTATGATATGTATGAATGATAATAAATGCATAAAAATGGTAAAATGAGGAGCTTTTCAAAACATGTGATTTCTTACTCCCCTTAGATGAACACTTAGCTACTTTTTGAGGTAATTAGTCTAAGGGAGTGGAAATTTTTGGTTTTCTAAGTGTGTTTATGACATTGCGTGAGGACACGGCAATAGTTTAGTATGGGGGATTTTGGTATGTGCTTAAATACACATACCTTTTACCTAATAAAACGAGCTAAAAAGACCAATAATGACCAATAAATACAGAAAAATGCATTGTATTCGTTTGTATTGTGAATTGTGTCTTGCAGGTAACGGATATTGCACAAAAGGACAAAAACGAAGCAAAACGGACAAAACCGAGCACGGGAATGGAAAGAGTACGAGAAATCAAAGCCGAAGGCGTATTTATCTTTAATGGGCCAACCCGTACCCATTAAAATGGGCCGGGTCAGCCCATTAAGATATTCTACCTATTAAACATAAAACTAAAACCCATTTATATAACTTAAAGTCCAAGCCATGAAAACCTTACCTTGGTCCAAGTCAAAGCCCAACCCTAAGCCCGGTCAATCCTACTTTTATAACAAGTCAAAGTTACTATTGACTCTCTCTTTCCCTCTTTCTTTTACAACGAAAACATGAAGCAGGGTAAATCCCTATCCACCCCACACACGCACTCTTAAGCTTCTAGAAACATTTGCCTGACAGCTCTGACTCCCAACAAATGACACGCTGGCAATCCTAAAGGATTTCATTGGTTAATGAGACGTCACAACAAATCAAGGGTCAGGATTAGATGATCAAAGGCGATTTGGATTTAAGGGCTAAGATCACAAAAGAAGGACGCTCCTCCAAGGCCTAGAAGCATCCCTCAATTGCTATAAATAGGGCTTTAGGATTCATAGCTGGTGTGTATTTTTTAGCTTTTAGTAGCTTATGTATGAAATTTAGCTTATTGTTTTTATAAATGTAATTTCCTTTCTTAAAGTCTTGTAACCTTTCATTATTAATAAAAAAATTCAGTTTGCCTTTTAAGTTCTGTGTTAAATTCTTAGTTCACTTTTATTCAATGTGTTGAAAATGAGTTAGAAACTGTTTAATAAGCTCCAAATAAGCTCTTATAACCTGATAAGCTAATCTTATTAAGCTCAGCTTACTTTTAAGCTTAACTTAATAAGCTCATTTCTCAGTCACCTCAAAATTACCCCAACTTAAGTTTTGGATGATAAGATAGATTGGGAAGGGCTTATAGACAATACCAGCTTGTTTTAAACAAGCTGGAGCTTGTAGAATAAGCTCTTAAGAGCAATATTTGATTCTTGTTTAGCTGGAATCAAGGTACATCTCTATTTTAATTTTTAGCTTATTTTCATGTTTAGCTTATCATTCTGCTTATTCATTGCTTATAAGTGCTTAATCTGTTTAATTCTAGCTTGTTATGTCTTACATTACTAGTTTAAATCATTAGGATTAGTTTAGTTTAAGTCTTAGTAAAAATTGCTCAATTATTGGTCATTTTAGCTTTTCAATTTAGCTTATCAGTTAGTACTTATTTTTCTAAGGTAAATGCTTATTTGTCCTCAATAAACTTAGTACTAAATCTGTTTAAGTACATTAGGCCTTATTTGGATCTGTTTTAGTTTTTAATTTGATTCTAGGATTTTAAAGGGGTGTTTGGGACAGCAGCATTAACTAAGGTTAATGCTGTTTGACCATTCATTGGTTTTAAATCTAAGTTTAGAAAGCCTTTTAGTAATCATTTAATCTATTTTAAAGAACTTTTGAAGTGTAAAACTCTATTTTAAGGTTTTAGTAATGAGTTTTTAAGAATCTGTAGTATATTTGCTATCTTACATAGCTTATTTAGCCTAGATCTTCAATAGTTGTTTTGGTGTTCATTTCATGCTTGATTTGAGTCTATTATGCAGTAGAGTAGATTTAGTATAAGTTTGCTTTTGTCTTTTGAGTTTTGGTCTTAATCTGTCAAAGTTTATAAGTCTATTTTTAAAGTTTAAAAGTCCAAATTTTCTTTAAGCAAATTTAGGTAAGATAAATCTTGTTTTCAGTTCTGAATTTGATAATATAAGCTTATTAGGTGTCAAGCTTATTCTGTTTAGAATTTTTAGTATGTCAAAAGCTCTTTTGAGTCTTAATTTTTAGCTACAAAAAGTGTCTAAAAGTCCAAAAAAGCCAAAAGAAGTATGATAAGGGCAGACTGGTTCAGCTTAGGAATTTAGCTTGTTTAGTGGTTAATTAAGCATAATTTTGGTTTGAACTTTCTTATTTAGCCTTAGTCTTTATCTGTTTTTAGTTTTTGCTTTTAAATTTTGCTTATTGAGTCCTAGGTTTTAGCTTTAAATATGTCATTTCATATCAAAAGGCCAAAAACAAAAGTTGTGTAGCTATCATGTTAAGCCTGCTTTTCTAGCTTATTATCTTGTTTATTTTTCCTAAGTTTAGCTTATCCGAGTTCTTTAAGTGTTAATCTTTATCTGTTTTTAGTTTTTAGCTTATGATTAAGTGCTTAAGTGTCCTAAAAATTAGCTTAAACTTTGGTCAAAAGCCCTTTCAGAAACCTTTAAGTCTGTTTTGAGTGTCATCTGTCTTAATGCTTTAATTGCTTTTTCAGCTTATTTTTTGTCCCTTTCTGCTTATTAGGTCTAGTAGCTTACCTGTTTTAGCTTATTTAGATTTTGTGATTGCTTATTTAGTTTTTAAGAGTCATGCAGTTTAGTTTTTAGTCATTTAGTGAAAAATAAGCAAATTTGTTATCTTGATTGAGCTATTTCTGGCATATTAATAAGATTGCTAAAAAGTGTCTTTATTAAAGTTGCTTATTTTTCTTAGCTTTTTAGCCTTTTCAAAAAGAAAATAAATAAATGTATTACCAAAAAGAAAGGCCACAGGGTTCGAACCTGTGACCTCTCCTTTATAACACCAACACCTCAACACACACACTCCACTACCAACTGCCCTTGGGTCTTTTTCATAAACCATTTGCAACATTTAATCTTTATACTCTTTTTTAGTTTTTTATCTTCTAGCTTATTTGATTTTTCCTGGCTTATTTATAAGCCCGTTTTTAGTAGTTTTATTTTTCTTACATTAGTTTTAGTGTTAAGTACTTTCAGTATTTTTTTGGAATTTTTATAAAATAGGTTAGTATTTTTTAGTAATATTTTTAGATTAAATCTGTTTTTAATTCATAATAAATAAAATAAAAGTAAAAAATATAATTCTTTTTTCTAAAACTATTTTTAATCATTTAGGATTTTTAGAAATTAAATTTGAGTTTGTAGGGTTAAAATTTGATTTACTTGCTTGTTTAGTCGCGTTTTAGGATTTTCGTTATCGTTTTTAGGTTTAAATTTTATTTGCCTTAGTTGTTAGCTTGCTTTAATTTGATTTCCTTTGCGTTTTTAGAATTAGAAATCTAAAATAAAAATACTTGATTTTCAAGCATCAAGCAAAATACTTTCGTGGAATTCAAATTCACTTCTCGTCGGGATACGACACTCGGGAAACATACTATTGTTTGTCCTCAAGCAATTTTATATTAAACGGGAAACTCTCTATATTATAACTATTTGGTATTATTTTAGAATATATATTTTATTATATATATATACTATTATTATATTCAAATCAGGTAACATGTAACTAATTCGCTCAATTGCTCGGTCGTGGCGAGTATTCTATCATAAGCTTGGTAAGGATACACATCTCCACCGCTAAAGCTAAGGAGTAACAAGTTTAAAAAGCGTAATACTCCGACGAACCTTGAAGTTGGTCGAATAAATCATCGATCATGGGTAATGGGTAATGATTCTTTACGGTGAGTTTATTCAGCTCCCGATAATCGATACACATTCTGAAAGATCCGTCTTTCTTTTTAACAAATAAGACAGGAGCTCCCCAAGGCGAAGTACTTGGTCAGATAAAACCTCGGTCTGCTAACTCTTGTAGTTGGTTAGATAATTCTTGCATTTCTGAATGAGCTAATCTGTAAGGTGCTCGGGTTACTAGTGCCGCTCCTAGAATTAAATCGATTTGGAATTCTACTTGGCGAACCGGGGGAAGGCCGGGTAGATCTTGAGGAAAAACTTCCAGAAATTCTCTAACTACTGGTATATCTTCTAGTCGTTTTTCGTCTAACTTCTTCTCCATTACTTGGGCTACAAAAACTTGATATCCTTTGGATATATACCTTTCCGGTTTTATACATGATATGAGGCTTAGTCAGGTTTTACTTCGATCACCTCGTATAATCAAAGTTTCACCGTTGATTGGGATGTGGACGACTTTCTCATCACAGATAATTCTAGCATGATACTTAGATAACCAATCTATACCAATGACGACCTTGGATAATGGTATTAGTGCCTACCGAGTTTAATCGGCAAAAGATCAATTTTGAAAGGTTGGTTTAGCAAAATCAAGGTGCAACCTTGGATAATGATATTATTGCCTACTAGGTTTCCATCGGCCATTTCAATGTCGTATGTAGTATCTAGTGTAATTGGTGGAATATTAAGCATAGAAGTAAGAGATATGGATACAAAACTTTTATCGGCTCCTTAATCAAATAATACTCTAGCTAGATGTTGGTTTAGAAGGAACGTACCCATGACTATGTTTGGGTCTTGGTGAGCGTTCTTGTCCCTCAGCAAGTATGCTCTTCCGTGGGCATTGTTGTTTGCTCTTGAGCACTGACTTTTGTAGTGCCCTTTCTCTCCGCAGGCATGAAAAGTTACGAATACTGGTTGTAGGTTGCTTCCAGTGGCTAACCCTTTGTTTCTGCAGTTCCTAGTCAGATGACCCACCTATGGCTTACATTTGTAAATTACGCGACGTTTACAAAGAACCAGCGAATCCTACGTTAAGCATCGATGTTTATATTTCCAGAATGTCGTAGAAATATTTTTATTACATCCGTTTTTATTTTTCGTGTCTCGTACTATTTTTACGTTTTACGAAAAACGGCTTCAAATCGTACCTTTTTAAATATCAGACTTTGATAATTCCTGCATTTACAAATTATGGGGCAAGTCTACACAACTCACCCCACTAAAAAGCCCTCCCATTGGGGCGGATTCACCAAGGGACTAGGTGTCCCCTTGGTGTTGATCCATGCCTACACTTGTCCTTCTAGTCCAATACTTATATAAGGCTTACTTTGACCCACACATGCACATACTAAACATTTTATAACCTAAAAATTCTTCATTTTGCTCTCCTTCTCTTGTCCTTAACGCCACACACACACACCACAAACACCCATCTTATAAAATTTTTGAAGATCAAACAATGAGCACACAGTAAATAAGAACTACCTAGTGTGTTTCTTATATTTTTGAAGTGATTTAAAGAAGTATTCAAGAAGGTTTACATACATTTTGGGGCTGAAGTTAAACAAGTTTTTATCAAGTTATTTTGGGTAAAGAAAATGGTGATAAAAAATAATATGGGTGAAGATCAAGCTTGAAGTTGAAGTCTTGTATATTTCTTTTGATCATTTGATCATCATCATCATTTTTCTTGTGGTAAAACTTTATAAGTTTTGTTATCATTTTATTTTGATTTCAAAATGTATATGTATATGTATGATGTATGATGATCAAGTAATAAAATGGTTCATGCATGCATAGATCTAGGTTAAAAATGGCTTAATCAACTATTGAAACTAGCTAGAAATCACTAAAAATTATGGGCTAATGTTAACGTAAGTCTTGGAATTTTGAGTAACTTTTGAGAGTTGATTTGAACACACTAGGTTTGTAGACAAAAGTTTTGCACCAATAGCAAATTGAGATGAACATCCCCATTGAAATCTAAAAATTGAGTATCAGTTATGGACAAAATGCCAAAAACTAGTGATTCAGACCTATGCTATATAGATTGGTACAAAGAACGTCAACTAGACCTAGAAAAAAATCATGTAGGTTCTGAACCAGTTGGATGGTCAACCAACTCCTTATGGTTTGTAAATGTACACAATCAAAAATAGTGACACATTAAGATTTCAGTCCGAATTTGTAACTTGACCTTTATGTATAAAAGTAACCCTATGTATATGTATGACTAAAAGATGTACTAAAATGAGTTTAAATCTGTAAAGTGGACTTAAATATGAAGCCAAGCATATAAATATATAAATTATACTATTTACGGTTTATAAATATGACTATAGAGCGTAACATAAAAGTTATACAAAATTAACTACAACCCTAAACTATATTATGTAAAGCGATTTTTGTTAACTAAAACCCGAGATGGTAGGAGACCTACTTCTTGGGAGTTCTAAAAGTTTATTGTTATTTAACTTACTGATAATAAACATGTCCCGACCTCGAGAACCCGAAAATTTATAATAAGACTCATTTACAAGCTTGAATGGGCCATAAGGCCTAATTGTGCCCACAGGCCCAATGTAATAACTCATAAACTCATATTGGATTTGGCTTTAAAGCCCAACCCATATGCTTATTGAATAGGCTAAGACCTGCTCTTCTGGGTTAATAATTGTCCACCTTAGAACACTAAATGGACTTACTTATGGCCCTTATTGGGCTTTTCTTGGGATAGATTGGACCATAAGAGATAAAATGGCAAATAGAAAACTATTAAAAACCTTGAAAAACCAAATTGTGAAATAATTAAAACATTGGGTATGATCATCATCTATAATACATGAAATATATACATATCCATTAATTACACATATGAGTTTTCGTTAATTTTTATCTCTAGAAACCTAAGACCCGTTTACAATTTGTCTAAGGCTTGGTTGATTGACGCCCTACTTCTCGAAGTTTTTATTCATCGACGTATCTCATCTGACATCACCATTTGAGATTCATCAGCCTCGCATTTTATAACATGCTTGTTTTTAAATAGAAACACAAGGGATTTTATGCTAGATGCCTTGATTATTATTATCAAGTTAGCTAACTCCTAGATAAAAAGACCTGTGGAAATCAGTGAATTGTTAACATACCGGAAATGGTAGACGCTTAATACATGAAAAAGTATTTTTGGAGGCTGCCACCGTCCAAATCTCATGACGACTGGCTATCGTCAAGTGTCCGGGAATATGACACAACGATCGTTGTATAAGAGAAATTATATCAGCACGCACAAGCGAGGGTATATATTAGACATACCTGACTGGAACCCCAACAAAATGATATGGTAAGTTCAATGTCATGAGGAGCTTATAAAATAATACCCCGATATAACTTTGTTGGCACCATTGTATTTATATCTTGATAAGACGAGTGAGAAATTGATACATTGTGCGCTTCTAAAATTTTATTGTTTATATAATAAACTTCTATGAATTCACTCACATTCTTGTTGACGTTTTAGCATTTTTATCTCAGGTCCTTGAAGGTAATTCGCGAATGGAGATTTTTTGGTTGTGAATACGGAAACCCTATACACGTTTTGAAGGCCCATAAATAAAAGCCATTCGAAGATGATTTGTAAAATTGTTGTATGAATTATCCAACACTTTTTGGTCTCGAACTCTGTAAACATTTACTTCCGAATGAATGTAATTTACAAAATCGTCTCTTTTCGAGTCTGAGACTTTCTATACTTGAGTTGTTGTATTAGTACGAAGCACCCCAAATGATCCCTCTTCGCTGAGATATCAATAAAGCGCAGAGGTGTTACAGAATGGCTATTAAGAGCTTAAAGTTATAAGACACAAAAGATTTTCACAAAAAAATTTTGACAACGTAAGGAATTTTTGAAATCTTTTAACTATAACTGTGCAAGCGAAATCTCCGAATTACCGATAGACAAGAATGAGAAGGATTTATTTATCGATATATATACTCTTATACTCAAATATATATATATATATATATATATATATATATATATATATATTGAAAAATATATATGTTATAATATGAAATTTTCATTTATTTGAATATAAACATTAATTATGTAATTATTTAATACTAATACGACATATTTATACGACGCAGATTGTCATGGAAAACCCTAATCATCCTAACAAACCGAACGAAGATATTCCCAAAGAAAATCCAGTTATTCCCGAGCCAAACCACGTTGAGGATGCCCATGATCCTAACGAAATGGTTGACATTCCCAATACAAAATTTATGAGGAGTTAGTAGATTTATTGATGGGGATAATGACAGAAAAAGAACCTAAATGAAGAACCCCCCCTGAGGAAGACCCGAACCAAATAATGCGATGGGAATCAGTTTATGCCCCAACAGCCAACCTCATAGCCCTGTAAAATGGAAGATTTTTTATAGAGGAAAGGGGAAATGATGATATGAATGAGAATGGTAATAATGAGGATATCAGGATGGAGATGTTGAAGATTGAGGTCGATGACGAGCGAGTTGACACTTTCTTAGGGAGGTTGAGGTGACCAACCCCACCACCTAGAGAAGATCCTTCTGATTTCTGAGCACCTAATTGGAAGTCATCTGATTCTCTACATCCGATTTTGTATCACTGATTTCTGAGTTGAGGACAAGAGGTTGAGATGTTCACTCTGAGGCGACAGTTAGGACTTCTACCCGAAAAGCCTAAATGCCTATTCGTGACTTTCCGAGGGGCTTATATGAGGTAGGAGAGTCATCTTTTGCTCGTGACTTATCATATGTTGGTCGATTGGCACCTTGGGCTTTGAGACATGATTTGGAGACGTCCCGTGCATGAGCTAGACTTACGGAGACTGAGTTGGGTACATGCCAAACTGAGATTTCTCTTCTAAAGTCAAAGAATAAGATCGGGGAAAAAGAGAGAATTACTTGATCATGATTTGGGAGATGTTGAGCGTACTTTCGGTAATGTTTTAGAGAGGTTGAAGGTGTTGGAGAGTGGGGAGAATACTACTTTGAAGAAAAGGTTGACTGAGACACTGACAGACTACGTGTTGACGAGTGTAACAAACAAAAAAAATAATTGTATGTGAGCGTGATAATGCTGATAGGAAGTTTGCACATAGAGTCCCGAGTGCGGAAATAAGATGTCTACTTGGGTACATGGTTCTATTGAGCTGTTCTACAAGCCGCCACTGATGACGAGGATACCGAGCGACCTAAAAGAAATCGAAGAACTCTACATCTGATGGGACCGTTGGACCTTCTGAGCCCCTTTGACCACCAGTGACTCATAGTAAGATTAGCTTTTATCTTTGTAGATATCTTTTGTAAATCACTAACTAAACTGCGATGTCAGTTAGTAGAACTAGTCTTTTTGGAGTTGTATAGCATTAGATGGTGACATGTAAAAGTAATGACAATGATCTTAATAACTATATGTGGATTAATGAAATAACAATCATTTGGGTTCTAATTCGCGCTGAATCTGTTCTGATGAGTTACCTTTCTTTCTTGTTTCTTCTAAATTGCTCTTTTGCTTAATATAATAATGAATGAATACTCTCATATGATTTGATTTGTGTTGTAACAGAATCATGCCGCCAAAAGCAATGTCTGAGGCACGTATGCGCGAGGTTATTAGGGAACAAGTTGCCACATCTATGGCTGAATTTATGGCAAATATAAACGCGGAGCTGTGGAGTGCTGGAGCCGGTGTGCTGGAGCTGAGTGGAGTGCTGAACCGTGTGGTGTTGGAAGCTCGGTGGTGCTGGAGCCGATTGTGCAAGACAAGCAGCGCTCGAAATTATCACAGGGATGTAACTACGATAACATTCATGAAGTGTGACCACAACCCTTATAAGGGCACCGAAGTAGCCCGTGGGATTATGTTTAGTGAGTCTGAGAAACTAGAATCGTTTCCAAAGTGATGCAAAGAAAGGGATAAGGTGAAATTTCTGCTACAGCTACTCTCCTAAGTCGTCAATGACTTGGTGAATGGAAGGATTGCTTCAACACTAGTATGATGATGCAAAAGGGTTTATACTCTATGGACTGAGGTGCAGAATGTGGATGATCTAGAGGAATTCTTGTTCCTCGAAGTGGGTCTGCAAAGAGCTAGAGCAAGACATACTGTACAACTTGAAGTTACACAAGGACTGATATTGATGGCATACCAAGCCGATACCATAGAATTAAGCCGTTGTTGTGTCCTAGAATGGTGGAGCCTGAACAGGAGTTCATAGCCTCGCATTTTTTTCACTTTAATTGTTTTATAAACCCGCGAGGGAGATAACATGCTTGTTTTGAAAATAGAACACAAGGGAGATTGTATGCTAATTGCCTCGATTATTATTATAAGTTAGCTTAACTCGCTAGATAAAAGACCTGCGGAAATCATGAATTGTTAACTACCAGGAAATGGTAGACGATTATACATGAAATTGTACAATTTGGAGGCTGCCACCTTCAATCCGTGACGAATGGCTATCGTCAAGTATCAGGAATATGACACAACGGATGTGTTGTATAGAGAATAATATGCACTCATAGCGAGGGTGCATAGTAGGCATACCTTGTTGGGAACCCCATCATAATTAGATGTTAACGTTCAATGTCATGAGACTTATAAATAATCCCCTGATATAACTTTGTTTGGCCTCATCGTTATATCCTGATGAATATTGAGAAATGATACTTGTGTTCAGAAATTTTATTGTTTCTATATATAAACTTTATGAATTCACTCAACATTACCGTTGACGTTTTAGCATGTTTTATCTCAGGTCCTTGAAGGTAATTCGGCGATGGAGATTTTGGTTGTCGCTTATGGGAACCTAAACGTTTTGAAGGCCTAATAAATAAAATCCATTCGAAGATGATTTGTAAAAATGTTGTATGAATTATCAAACAATTTGGGACCGATGATGTAAACTTTTACTTCGAATGAATGTATTTATAAACGTCTATTTTCGAGTCGTTTTCTATGCTTGAGTTGTTGTGTTAATACGTAACACCCTAAATGACCCTTCCGCTGATATCGATAAAAATGGGGGTGTTACATTGAGAAACCAACAAAAAACACCAACGTCCTTGTTTCCTTAAAACTT
>BQNB010124799.1:0-12996 GCA_026074375.1 Tanacetum coccineum
CCATGTATGGTTTAACAAGAAAATGTGACTCAAGAGTGAGATACTATGCATGCCTTGCTATGTGAGTATAAAAGGGCTTGCATACTCCTTGCAAACAACATGCGACATAGAAGATATAATTTTATCAGATTCACACTTCATTATCCCTCTTTAGGTTCTTGTTCTCTTGATCTCGACGCATACACAACATACAAACAAACCCACACCCTTTTGTACCTTCATCATATACAAAAACCCTAACTACTCCCTTTTCGACCATGAATCAAACAAGCAGAAGTAGGAGTTTAGAGCTTGAGGGTTCGGCAAGAAGTGGGTGAAAGCTCATGGTTAGGCTGTGGATTGCTAAGTGGGTTGAGTCGTAGGGTTGCGTTGGTTTGAAATTAGGGTTTTTCGTATGGGTTCAAGCCGATAACCAAATTTTCCTCAACTCTTGTGAGTCCTACGTTCTTACTACATTACTTATAATTCATATGCGATTCTTATGTTATAGTGTTGTGCTTAAAACCTATTAAGAAAGAACACCCTTTTCTTTTGTACACTATCTGATATGAAGTCGAATAATATTATAACATCCATAAATTTGTAAAGTGACCAATAAGTTATGAGCATACCAGGGTATTAGTGTAACAACTCACATTTTCACACCTTTTTACTTCAATGAACATCCAATTATTTATTATAAACTTTTACACGTTCACTTTAATTTCCAACGATAAATTAAATCGCGTAAGCTAAAAACGATCATTCAATGTAAACGGGCATCAAACAATTAAATGTTTACATCAAGCATGTGTTAAGTAATTATTTTGAGAATAATTATTATCTTTACACATTTTATTTTTATCGGTTACGTAAATTGATTAGGTTTCGCGATAAATTAAGTTTAGGCATTCCCGGAACCACCAAAATTAATCTACGCTTCAACAAATACCTATTTTTATTTTCAATGATCAAAATTTATAATACTTTACCCACACTTATCAAATGGGACGCCCCATATAGAATAAATAAGCCAAGTCTTACAATTTGCAAGTATATACTTCTAAATAACACTACCACTTATAAATACTAGTAATACTTTCAACAAAATGCAAGTGATACTTTCTTTTACCAAGTAAATATCTAGCTAACACACTTCCATAATTTCATGGGATGATATCCACATTTAGGGACATAAGAACACAAGTATTTATTAGCTAGTACATGTACATTTAGAGTTAGTAAAGACTCCTTAAAATCCTCATCTTGTCCTAAGACTTATGCAAGTATTCTTTGACTAGTCTATAAGATATATAAGGTATGTACTAGTAAGAGATAACACTTACACACTTTTCCTTAGCTAGAAAATCAAACCATTTCTTTCTTTTGGTCCTTATTTCACACGTCCAAATCCAAACCACCATAATCAATCCATAAAATTTATTTTACCACATTCACAAGTGATCCTACATCATATCTAAGACATACTAAGATGTTTTGAAGGTTTGGTTAAGCCTTTACAAGTGTTAAGCAAGAAAAAGGAGGATTAGGGTTTCAATTTGGTTTTAGGGTTTTCAAGTGTGCAAGCTAGGGTTTATAATCTAAACAAGGGTTTAGATTGTGTTGGTGATTATCATACATCATACTAAGGTTAACTAAAACTCTTTATGTCTTTACATTTATAATTTTATGGGTATATATGTTCTATTTAGCAAAATCACCATTTAGGATACTTTTAAACATGTAAAAGGGATTTTTACTTGTGATCATTGTTTTGTACACTTTTATTTATGTTATATGGATGCTAATATGATGTTATAATGGAAGTATAAGTCTTGTACAATCTTGGTTTATGTATAAAAAGTTCATATATAAACTAGTAATTAAAGTATACTTATGAAAGTTCATAGATTATGTGTACACAAATGAATCTTGTGATTTCTTGAACATTTTTGGACAACTATGGACTTAAGGACCCTAGGAAGGTAATAAATGTGATAAATGGGGTTGAAATGGAATTGTAACAAGATGGTTAAGCTAAAAAGTACAAAATCAAGTTTAAAACATGTTTTTAACACAAACCTCCAAACTTTCTGTTTTAATTCGACATATGACTTGTTCACTTTATATTTTTATAAAATATTACGTCTCATGACGATTCCAAAAAGGTAAGAAACTCGGAAAACGGAGTAATAACAAAAAAGATACGTAATTTACACGTTATACGTTAATTAAACGCGTTATAAAAGAAATTTTATAAAATACTACAGATATGTAAGGTTTATTATTTTTCTCAGATCACACATATTTTTAGAATTCCAAAATGATAAGAATCTTAATTTTTTTAATTTATAACGAAGGAGTTATGAATTACGCGAGTTTATATACTTAAATGTATAAAAATACTTTTATAAAAACAATTTTATAAAAGTTACTGTTCAACTCAGATTTATACATTTTGAAAACATCATTAATATGATAGAACTTTTAATAACAAAGACGTACTCGAAAGAATCGCTAAAAACGGAGCTATAACGAATAAAATACGACATTTACGAGTTTTACGACAACTAAAACTATAAAAATAACTTTATAACTGGTGTGAGCAGTTAAAATTACTGTTCATCAGTAGTTCAAAAATATGAAAATGTAATATTTTGATAACTCGTCTTAATACGAAAGTGTGGACATAAGAAACGTAAGAAACGGGCTTAAAACGAAGTCATTTTTACTAGCGAACATTTATAAACGTTTTAACTTTATAAATATGATTTCACTAAAACAATTAGATGGTGATTGAACTATATAGAATTATACATGATAGTAGTTACCCAATGTGATTAGTACTTATACGACCTATGATTAATTAGGCTGCATTCGGGCATATTTGTGACGCATTTGATTTACATTGTTAGACTCATCCACTCGATGTGAGTTCATTGCCCCACGTTTTACATTTTACAATGATTTATAAGTTTTAGGGTGAGAACATGCTTTGTTTTACAATTAGACGCAAGTAACTTTGAAATACTTATTGTTTTGGATATTGCATAACATGCAATACTTACTGTTTTGGATATTGTATACCATGCAACACTTACTGTTTTGAATATTGTATAACATGCAATACTTACTGTTTTGAATATTGTATACCATGCAATACTTACTGTTTTGGATATTGTATACCATGCAATACACACTTTAAACAATTGCGGTCCTACACACATACAATTTACAAACCTATGAATTCACCAATATTATTGTTGACATTTTAAAGCATGTTTTCTCAGGAGATCAATGAGGTACAAGATAAGAGATACATTGGTGGTCGTTATTTTGGAAGTTATTTGCATTAAAGATTTGGTTGCATTACATTTTGGAGGAATATTTATTATGAACTGGAATCTTTGTATAATTTAATAATGAACAAGTAAAGCTTTGGGCTTTTGTACCAAACATTTTGCTAAATCCAATGTATCGGTTTTAAATGACACTTTTAAAAGTCGTTTTTATATATATTGTGTTGTTGATCTATGAAGTAATGCTCCCAAACCCATATTCCGCTGCGACCCATTTTGGGGGTGTTACAGATTGGTATCAGAGCCAAGGTTATAAAGAACCAGGTTAAATATTTTGCTGGACTATAACCGTTTTTAAACATTGCATTTATACAAAAGGGTTTTTTACGAGACACACATATACTAGTTGTTTGCATTAGTTGGTCTTACTAGATGCTTACATGATTCATATACATGTTTATATTGTAGTACGTACATTACTATAAGGGCGTTACATATATATGCAAAGATGAGTTTGCATTCTTTCGCATACTCTACAATTATTTATATATGGGTTATTTATATAAATATTGGAATATTTATTTTGGCGAGGTAGTACTATAAGCTTGTAGGTCCTAAACACTACCTAAACATTAAGCTATCAAATATGATATCTTACCATCATTCAATTTATGCCAGGAGCGCATATTCATATTTACCATACATCATCTCATAACACTCTATTTTCGGAGCACGACGAAGATAACTAAACTAATCTAATCTTATTACTCTTCTGATTTTGAAGATAATGCCTCCAAAGAAAGCACCCAGAACCAGAACCAGAACCACACCAGCCACAACAATCAACACCACATCTGTCACTAATGCCCAACTTCAGACAATGATTGACTAAGGCGTTGCTGCCGCTTTGGCAACACGTGATGCTAACAGAAGCACGAATGGTGAAGACAACCATAATTCGGGAATGGGTGTCAGAAGGACTGAACGCGTTGCTCGAGAGTGCACTTACCAAGACTTCATGAAGTGCCAACCCCTATTTTTCAAAGGCACTGAAGGAGTTGTCAAATTAACCCAGTGGTTTGAACGGATGGAAACTGTGTTTCGCATAAGCAATTGCATTGTGGAAAACCAAATCAAGTTTTCCACATGTACTCTTCTTGGAGTTGCTCTAACGTGGTGGAACTCACACGTTAGGACTGTTGGTCACGACGTTGCATATGCAATGACTTGGACTGACCTGAAAAAGAAGATGACAGACAAGTACTGCCCGAGGAGCGAGATTAAGAAACTCGAGGTCGAGTTGTGGAATTTGAAAGTAAAAGGTACTGATGTACTAGGCTACAATTAACTTTCCAGGAACTGGCATTGTTGTGTGTCAGGATGTTTTTTGAGGAGTCTGATAAGATTGAGAAATATGTCGGTGGTCTGCCCGACAAGATTCATGGAAGTGTTATGGCATCAAGGCCGAAAATAATGCAGGATGCTATTGAAATGGCAACTGAATTGATGGACAAAAAGATCAGCACTCTTGCTGAACGTCATGCTCAGAATAAGAGGAAACTTGACAACAACAACCAAGCTCAACAACAATCTCCCAAGAGACAAAATGTGGCTCAAGCTTACGCCGCTGAGACTGGTAAAAGGAAGGAGTATGTTGGAACTCTTCAATTGTGCAACAGGTACAAGCTGCACCACAATGGGCCATGTACTGTAAAGTGCGGGAATTGCAAGAAGATTGGCCACATAACCCGGGATTGTAGAAATCCTGCTGCCGCTAGGAATCAAAGAACCCTCACTTGCTATGAATGTGGGAATCCAGGGCACTACAGGAGTGATTGCCCGGAGCTAAAGAACCAGAACCATGGAAACCAGGCTGAAGGTACTGGAGCACGTGGATTGGTGCATGCATTAGGAGGAGGAGAAGCCGATCAAGACCTTAACGACATGGAGGACGATATCAGTGCTTAGACTCTATTCCTTTAAGAATTCTCGTTGTATTTCCTCTTAAGTTTCCGTTGTGATTGTATGAATGATTTCAAATTATCTATCAAATCAATGTATTTTGTCAAGTTTACTTTAATTCTCTACTTATTTATATAAGCCACTCCCACAAATATCATGAAATCATGACGCTATTTTGACGAAAATGAGCAATGCATCGTTAGTCCTCAATTATACATGGCCTGATCAACTATGTATAATTCAGGAAGGACCATGCCCTGCTGAGAGTAGTCACCTTAAAAACTTCTTGTCAAAAGACAATTTTCTATTTATATCAAGTTCTGCGTGCGTATTCATAAAATGTAATCATCGCGAGAAACCAAACTGACAATAATAATCACTAAGTAAACTCTTACACCACCGTACTATATAAAGTCGACATCATTTTATACAAAAATCCTATGTCCAAAAGTCAAGACGCATCCCTAGTCACCCTAGGACGATCCACTAACAAGTTTACTCGCCATTAAGGAATATACCAATTCATCATTTTCGACGAATACGTAATACCATAGAGCTTGGTAGTTACGACACCACCATAGGTATAAAGTCGTTATCACTCTAAGAAAGATGTTATAACTGACGCGTTAAGCCAAAGGGAATAAAAAAAAGCCCGTAGAACGTCGGAGCTTACGTGGTCGCGACAATAAATATTTAAAACCAACATCACAAATCCTGAAACACTCAAGTTAAAGCACATAAAAGGGGAATGCAAATGAGTTACCAAGCGTGGTAATGAAATATTCGAATGACATAAAATAAAAATAACAAATAGAATTGTTGCCACAACATCCGTTTATTATCTTAGAAATAAGATTACATAAGGACATAAAGGAAATACAAGCTTTATTACAACCCTCTCCTAGCATATATATCAATTTCTTCAAAGAGATCCACGTCGATTGCTAAAGATCGATGAGGGGCATACGAAATGCCAAATAAGGCCAAATACTGAAATCCTTCTTCGTATGGGAAGTAGGCAAGATAAATGCCGAGTGCTATCGCGGTCGCCATCGCCAAGAGCGTGATGATGTGCAACATTTTGAGGATTGGATAAGAGAAAATGTAAGTGAAAGATTAAGTGTTGTATGGAGAAATGGAGGATAAAAATTTGGTATTTAAATGAGAGGAAGTAAAGAAAAAAAAAAAAAATGAAGAAAGGAAGAAAAGAGAGCAGAAAAAAAAAAAGTAAAACAGAAAAAAAGAAAGGGAACAAAAGAAAAAAGATGACAAAAAGATAAAACGTTGGGGTTACACGTTCATAGCCATTGGAGTTATGTTCATAAAAAATAAAAACATTTACCCACAGTCTCATTAAGGACAGCACCATCGTCAGTGTCGGGCATAAGCCTGGCACAAGGCTCATTTAACGGGGGGAGTCTATAACACCCCGTGTTTTAGGGTCATTTACGTCGTCAATAAATCCACTAATTATTTTTAGTGTTGTACGCGTTTTCTTTTAAACCGTAAACGTTAAGTTAATTCGCGTCCCCCCCTCCCCCTTGATTTCGTGGGATAATACCCACCTAAGGGAACTAAGAGCTCACAAACATCACCAACTTGATTTGTACAACTCCTACCTCATTAAACCTAAGACCATGACCAAGATTTTTGACCAAGACTTTCCCTAAAACCCTCTTTGTGTCTTGGACTTTTACATGAGCTCTTTGACTAGTCCATGAGATATATAAGACTCGTACTTGAAGACATAAACACATACACTCATTCCTTAGCAAAATTTTCACTCATTCTCTCTTGCTTACTTCCCCAAACCCACGGCTCAAATAAAACACACACCAAATCCATACAAAATTTTACTTACAACATTTACACACATTCCTACATCATATCTAAGACATACTAAGATGGTTTGAAGGTTTGGTTAAGCCTTTACAAGTATTAAGCAAGAAAAAGGAGGATTAGGGTTTCAATTTGGTTTTAGGGTTTTCAAGTGTGCAAGCTAGGGTTTATAATCTAAACAAGGGTTTAGATTGTGTTGGTGATTATCATACATCATACTAAGGTTAACTAAAACTCTTTATGTCTTTACATTTATCATTTTATGGGTATATATGTTCTATTTAGCAAAATCACCATTTAGGATACTTTTAAACATGTTAAAGGAATTTTTACTTGTGATCATTGTTTTGTACACTTTTATTTATGTTATATGGATGCTAATATGATGTTATAATGGAAGTATAATTCTTGTACAATCTTGGTTTATGTATAAAAAGTTCATATATAAACAAGTAATTAAAATATACTTATGAAAGTTCATAGATAAGCAAGTGTGTACACAAATGAATCTTGTGATTTCTTGGACATTTTTGGACAACTATGGACTTAGACACCTGTTCATTTTATATTTTTATAAAATAGTACGTCTCATGACGATTCCAAAAATGTAAGAAACTCAAAAAACGGATTAATAACAAAAAAGATACGTAATTTACAAGTTATACGTTAATTAAACGCGTTATAAAAGAAATTTTATAAAAACAATTTATAAAATACTACTGATATGTAAGGTTTATTATTTTTCTCAGATCACACATATTTTTAGGATTCCAAAATGATAAGAATCGTAATTTTTCAATTTATAACGAAGGAGTTATGAATTACGCGAGTTTATATACTTAAATGTATAAAAATACTTTTATAAAAACAATTTTATAAAAGTTACTGTTCATCTCAGATTTATACATTTTGAAAACATCATTAATATGATAGAACTTTTAATAACAAAGACGTACTCGAAAGAATCGCTAAAAACGGAGCTATAACGAATAAAATACGACATTTACGGGTTTTACGACAACTAAAACTATAAAAATAACTTTATAACTGGTGTGAACAGTAAAAAGTACTGTTCACCAGTAGGTCAAAAATATGAAAATGTAATATTTTGATAACTCGTCTTAATACGAAAGCGTGGACATAAGAAACGTAAGAAACGGGCTTAAAACGAAGAAATTGCGTCGTTTTTACTATCGAACTATTTATAAACGTTTTAACTTTATTAACATGATTTCACTAAAATGATTAGATGGTGAGTGAGCTATAGAGAATTATATATGGTAGTAGTTACCCAATGTGATTAGTACTTATACGACCTATATTGGATTAGGTTGCATTCGATCATTACCGTGACACATTTTCTGTGATATACTTGATATACGCTCACTCAAGGTGAGTCTCATAGCCCCCGTTTTACTTGTTTTCAACTGTTTGGGGGAGAATACATGCTCGTTACAAACTTGTTTACTTATTTGTACTCGTTTACAAACTTGAATACATACTCGTTTACATGCTCGTTTATCTTATAACGATGCATTTACTTTTTATTACTTTGTAAGTTTATAGCCCCACGTTTTACATTTTACAATGATTTATAAGTTTAAACATGCTTTGTTTTATAATTAGACGCAAGTAACTTTGAAATACTTACTGTTTTGGATATTGCAAACCGTGCAATACTTACTATTTTGGATATTGTATACCATGCAATACTTACTGTTTTGGATATTGTATACCATGCAATACTTACTGTTTTGGATATTGTATATCGTGCAACACTTACTGTTTTGAATATTGTATACCATGCAATACTTACTGTTTTGGATATAGTATACCATGCAATACACACTCTAAACAATTGTGGTCCTAGACTCATACAATTTACAAACCTACGAATTTACCAACTTTATTGTTGACGTTTTAAAGCATGTTTTCTCAGGAGATCAATGAGGCACAAGACAAGGGATACATTGGTGGTCGTTATTTTGGAAGTCATTTGCATTAAAGATTTGGTTGCATTACATTTTGGAGGAACATTTATTATGAACTAGAATCTTTGTATAATTTAACAATGAACAAGTAAATCTTCGGGCTTTTGTAACAAACATTTTGCTAAATCCAATGTATCGGTTTTAAATGACACTTTTAAAAGTCGTTCTTATATATCTTGTGCTGTTGATCTATGAAGTAACGCTCCCAAACCCATATTTCGCTGCGACCCATTTTAAGGGTGTTATAGTTCTAACCCATAGTTAGAACTGTTCTTGCCCATTTGACCCATAGGTGAGCTTTGTTTAGTGATTAGGAGGCCTAAATGTCTGTTTTGGATCATTGTTTGAAGCAAAAATTTTTGTTTTTAAGTTTTCAGAATCACTAAGCGTGAATCTGTGAGAATTTTGTAAATCCAAGTGCACAGTCTTGAAGTCTTTGTTTTGATGGAATTTGAGTGCTAAAAAATGTTCATTATGGTCTCTTAAAAGAGTATAACATCTGGTTTTGACCTTGGTTAAGTAATTTGTCAAATGCAAGTTTTCCTTAAAAATCTGTCTAAGCATTCTTTGCATAAACAGTTTAAGGAGTGATTTTGATCTTCAAAATTAGACAAGTAAATGGATCATTTTTGTAACTACTTATCATCTTTATTTAAGGTGAGTTCTCGTAGCCTCACTTTTTAATCTATTTTTTGTTGGGGGAAAATGATAATCAAATTTATTTTAAACTGCTTTTACTTCTGTGCAAATCAAATTCTATGTTTTTGGACAATGATATGTGCCTATGATTTCTTATGTGAATGCCATGAGATCTATTTATGCAAATTCTATTTGGACATCTATTCATGCAAGGTTCTATTTGAACCAGTGCATAAGACTCCTTAGCCAACTGTGTAGCTCTAGTGGTAGTGCTATTAGTTTGGGAAATTATAAGCACGTGGACTATGTAGATTTGTTGGATTCGGGTTTGGTATCTGTTATGAAATGATGTGTTGTTATGATGGGAATCTAATTACTACTGCTTGCATTGTGCTTACATATTGCACTATTATCCACTCTAAAAATCTAATACAACAACTGAGTTTACTCTATAACCTACGAGCTCACCAACTTTATGTTGACCTTTTCGAGTATCATTTTCAAGTGAAGCGAATGCTCAGTGATTGTCAAGTTAGCATGCCTATTAACAGATCTAAAGATCATCCATTGAGGATTCTTACTATGTAGACTACATTTTAGGAGTTTATCTATGTTATGTTCTGGATCTTTAGACATGTATCACTCTAACTTTGAAGAGTTGATTTGTAATAATTTCAAACTATGTAATGTGATTCAACTTGTCTTGGTACAATTTCCATACTTGTTGTCAGAGGACATCGTAGCACTTTGTTTTAATGCATTTAGAATTCTCTATATTGACACCTTGTGTTATGATGATCTATCCCTCCATCACGCCTCGAGTTTCCGCCTTAGTCGGGGTATGACAGATTGGTATTCGGAGCCAAGGTTATAGAGAACTAGGTAGTTTGGCCTATACTATAACCTAAGAACCTTTATATAGCTTGCGTAATAGGATCTACATGTGCGGTTTCCGCTTATAATTGCTTCTATGCGTAATTATCGTTTATCGTCTTAGATAAGTCAAGCACTGGACTGTGTGAGCCAGATACTGAGTACACTGGGAAAGGATGCATATATAAATACGATGGCCAACGTAATTATGGATGCATCATAACCCACGCAGACTTGGTGATCATACTCACTCAGATCAGTGTTGACACCTTAGGCCGTGATTCGATCAATAGTGTATTAGGGCCGTCTATATGTGAAATTCCCCTCGTACCTAATGTTACCTATGTCCTCCCTCGTGTAGATAATGCCGTCAAGGATGACGACACGAAGTGCAGGCTGATCAACTGCTGCACCACGAGGTGGAAGGACAGGTGGACGGACTGGTAGAGGAGGTGGAAGAACTGGAGAACCAACAGGCATAGTTGGTGGACAAACTGGTGATCAAGATGGTCAAGGATGTGACTGAGGTAACAGAGCGAATGGAGGAATTGATGAAGTCCCTGACTTCTCTACGGTCATAGCTCAGCAATTGCAAAACTTGCTTCCTACTATCATTGCTCAAGTAGGTAACCACGCCAACAACATCCAGGTTGATGTTAGGAATGTTATCGTGAACAACGGTTGAGGCGGTTGTTCATACAAGGAGTTTTTGGCATGTAACCCAAAGGATAATAATGGAAAGGGTGGTGTTATAGTTTACACTCGCTGGACTGAGAAAATGGAATCAGTCCAAGATATGAGTCGGTGTGAAGATAACTAGAAGGTCAAGTATATTGCCGGTTCACTAATCGGTAAGGCACTGACATGGTGGAACACCCAGGTCCAGACTAGAGGTCGGGAAGCCGTAGTTGGCATGACCTGGGAAGACTTTAAGGCCTTGATGATAGAGGAGTTCTCTCCAAACAATGAAATGCAAAAGATGGAAACAGAGTTCTAGTGTTACGCTATGGTCGGATCTGGCCATGCAACGTACACTGATCGATTCCATGAGCTTGCTAGGTTAGTCCCTCACTTGGTTACCCCTGAGAACAAAAGGATTGAAAGGTACATCTATGGCCTTGCTCCATAGATCCGTGGGATGGTGGCAGCAACAAAGCTAATGATAATTCAAAGTGCTATACTAAAAGCTGGGGTGCTAACCGATAAGGGAATTAGGAATGGATTTTTGAGGAAGAATACTAAGAAAAGAGGAAATGGCGGGGAGCCGAGTAGGGATGGGAATGTAAAGGATGATAACAAGAGATCTAGGACTGGGAAGGCATTTGCCACAACCACTAAACTTGTTAGGAAAGAGTACATGGGTTCGGCACCCAAATGTACAAACTGCAACTTTCACCATCACCCCGAGATGCCTTGTCGTATATGTACGAACTACAATCGTTTAGGGTATTTTTCCAAGGATTGCAGGGCGGGGCCAAGAATGGTGAACCCATTGAATGCTAGAACCTACTCGTGGGGTATGCTTTGCATGTAGTTGTACTGATCACTACAAGGCAACATGCCCTAGGTTGAACCGAGCACCATGACAAGGAGGAAATCACCCAAATCAAGCTATGGATATTGAGGGAGGTCAAGGTCGTGGAAACAATGGCAACCTGGCACGTGGAAGAGCATTCGTGATGGGAGCAGAGGAAGCTCGCCAGGACCCAAACATTGTCACGGGTACATTCACGTTAAACAACCACTATGCTACAACACTATTTGATTCTGGTGCCGATTATAGCTTTGTTTCCACTACTTTCATATATCTGTTAGACATAGAGCCCAGCAACTTAGGTTTTAGTTACGAGATTGAAATAGCTAGTGGACAACTAGTAGAGATTAGTAAGGTTATATGTGGTTGCAAACTAGAGATGGAAGGTCATACCTTTGATGTAATTGTATAAATGGACTGGTTTTCAGGCATAAGGCCGAGATTGTTTGCCATGAGAAAGTAGTTAAAATTCCACTACCACGTGGCGAAATGCTGCCACGCCTCCAAATATGGCCCCGTCCGATTTAGCGTCCGGGGGCGTGACGTTATTGAATATCTCAAGTATAAAGCATAAAGAACGACCTCTAAGGGTACGTTTTGAAAATAAACACCGTTGCATAAATTTAAAATATTAATAAATTTACATTGATCATTTTTAAAAGATTCAAGAGTTAAAATGCGGAAGCTTAAATAAGTTCAACAACGATATTTAAAGACATAGATAAATTTCTGGTAAGCCGGTCTGGGCAAATAGACTTCACACAAGTCAAGCAACGACATCCATACTAAGCACCTGAGAAAAACATGCTTAAAACGTCAACGTAAAGTTGGTGAATTCATAGGTTTAGTTCAAACGTAATTAATGTGGACCACACGATTA
>BQNB010124801.1:0-19876 GCA_026074375.1 Tanacetum coccineum
GTGGTCTTATATTTTGGATGTCATATGCATGAAGATTTGGTTGCATTACATTTTGGGATAATTGTTATGAACTTAAATAATGTATTTTGAACAATGAACATGTAAAGCTTCAGGCTTTTGTAACAACACTTTGCTAAATCCAATGTATCAGTTTTAAACGGCTTTTAGTGGTCGTTTTATATATATCTTGTGTTATTAATCTATGAAGTACCACCCCCAACCCATATTCCGCTGCCACCCAATTTGGGGGTGTTACATATTGGTAACAAGAGCCAAGGTTATAGAGAACCAGGTCAAATGTTTTTGCTGGACTATAACCGTTTTCAAACATTGCATTTATACAAAAGGATTTTCACGGGACATATATATACATACACTACTTGTTGCATTAGTTGGTTAAGACTAGATGCATTTAGGATTGATATACATGTTATGATATAAATGTATAGTACTATAAGAGTCTTATATTAAATACTAATATAAGCTATTTTGGATTTTCAGATACAGTCATGTCGGATTCTGAGGATTCCACGGTTACATACATTGTTATGTCCAGCCCATTTGCGGATTTGCCAGATATCAGATCATCAGAAGTCGATGGACCACCCGTGATGCCAGAGGACCCATATGCCTATGTGGTAGCTGCTTTTTAGGCCCCGCCATCTCTTGATTATGTGTCGGGTCCTAAGTACCCACCTTCACCAGACTTTGTTCCAAAGTCAGTTTATCTAGAGTTCATGCCACCAGAGGATGAGGTACTCCCAGTTGAGGAACAACGCCTACCTGCTGCTCTCTTACCTACTGCTGAGTCACCAGGCTATGTTCCTGAGTCAGATCCTAAGGAGGATCCGGAGGAGGATGATGATGAGGACCCTGAGGAGGATCCTGCTGATTATCCTGCTGACAGAGGAGACGATGACAATGATAAGGATGAGTCATCTGATGATGACGAGGATGATGATGTTGATATTGAGGAGGATGAGGAGGAGGAGGAGCACTCAGCTCCCGCTGACTCTACAGCTATTGCTTTACCAGCTGTTGATTAGGCCTCATCTGCTGAGGAGACTGAGCCGTTTGAGACCGATTAGTCTGCAGCCACACCACCACCACATCCTACTTACCGCGTTACTACTAGGATATCGATCCGAGATGAGCCACCTACACCATTTTGGTCTGATACAGAGGTTGCCAGACTCCTTGCTATACCTACTCCACCACCATCACCACTTTCCCCATGGTCATCCCCACTACCTTAGATTCCCTCACCACCACTACCAGTATCATCACCAGTACCTATGATATCTCCATCACCACCTGATAGTCCTATTAGTCTGTTGGGCTATCAAGCTGCCATGATCCGGCTGAGAGCTGAGGCCCTATCTACTTCCTATTTACCACCACCCATCATAATCTCCCATACCAGATCAGATGCACCACCATCGGGGACACCGCTACTTTTACCCATACTGCTACCTACTTTATCACCACCTTTGCATCTACTCTCTACTGATCGTAGAGCAGACAGACCCGAGGTTACCTTACCGCCTTGGAAGAGGTTAGGAATCGCTCTTGGTCTGAGATATGAGGTAGGAGAGAGCTCGTCTGCCCCCACTGCTAGACCTCCTGGAGGGTTTCGGGTGGACTATGGTTTTGTTGCTACTATGGATAGGGAGATTATGCGGGATCTAGAGAGAGATGTCAGTTATGGGATCACCGACACTTGGGAAGAGATGCTGATAGACATGCCAGGGGCACCAGTGACTGATGACACAGAGTTGGGTCGACGGATGACAAAGTTTACCACTAGGGTTAGGCAAGACACATACGAGATTTATATGAGATTAGATGATGAGCAGTCTGAGCGACAGCTGGTGGCTGGTCGGCTTAACATGTTGTATAGGGATAGGCATGCACATGCTCGTACTGCTAGGCTCATGGAGGCTGAGGCCAAGATGTCTCGAGAGACTTGGGGACGATCCATGGATGCTAGTGACCTTGCACGATCAGAGGTTATGGCATTACATACTCAGGTGGTAGCACATCAGGCAGTGATTACAGAGTTACAAGCAACAGACCGCAAGAGACAGACATCGATTTTAGAGTTGCTGGCGGCAGACCGCATGAGACAAGAGCAGTTCATAGAGGCACTGAGACTGCTAAAGAGACTTCAGACCCAGATGAAACAGTTCGAGAGTCAGCAGGGACTCGCTAAAGGTCCTGCACAGCGCCACTAAATCTAGTGGAATAGACTACAAGACTTTGATGCTGAGTACAAACAAACAGGGACCCCCCATCCCACGCCCCCGTTGGACCCACAGGTTATTGTAATAATGTTTGATGTATAAATCTAAGGGTCCCCGGCACACGATTAAGCCAAAGGCAACCAGAGGAGGCTGGTACAGTTTCCTAGATACCTGTTATGGCTATTATTTTGACAGCCTACTAAGTATTATGGGTAACTCCCGACTAGTAATGTTATAGGTTGTATATTCTTTATCTTGTAACCTAAATCGTTGTGACATTTTGAATCTAACCATCAAGTATGTTTCCAATTATAGAGGAATGGTGGTATTAATGTCATTTCTGTAATCGAATTGATTTTATAATATGAATGTCATTAGATACACCATTGTAATTTTAAATTCAGTTGTGCATTTCACTGTTGTGAATGTGATTCATTTACTTATTGGTATATGGTCATTGTCGTGGTTATGATTTTATGAAATCTAACGGGTATTATATTTTCTTGTGATTTGAAGAAAATGACACCAAAGAGAAGGACTACGAGGTTAAACCCCAAAACAACACTGGCCGCAACAACCGCCACCACTACCACTGTCACTAATGCCTAACTTCAGGCAATGATTAACCAAGGCGTTACTGCCGTTTTGGCAGCACGTGATGCAAAGATGAATGGCGTCGACAGCCACAATTCAGGAACAAGCGTCAAGAGAAACTAGCGAGCCACTCGGAGTGAGTTACCCAACTTCATACTGTCAACCTACTAAATGTCAAAGCACTAAAGTATTTGAGTCGAATTGACTCAATGGATTGAGAAAAAGGAAATTGTGTTCCGCATAAGCAACTGTTCTATGGAAAACCAAATCAAGTTCTCCACTTGTACTCTTCTAGGAAATGCTCTAATGTGGTGGAACTCCCACTTAGTATGTTGCTGGTAATGACATTGCTTTATCAATGACCCTGGACTGAACTGAAGAAGAAAATGACTGACAAGTACTGCCCAAGGACAGGATTAAGAAACTCGAAGTTGAACTGTGGGAATTGAAAGTGAAAGGTACCGATGTGATAGGGTACAACCAATGTTATTAGGAACTGGCACTGCTGTGTGGTAGAATGTTTCTTGAATAATCTGACAAGAATAGAATATGGTCGAGGGCTGCCCACATGAGCCACCGCGGTAAGTGTAGTTGCATCTAGCCTAAGACCATGCAAGTAGGCAGACTAAAAGGCAAATCGAAGTGATTGATAAGAGAAATCGCCGCACTTTTGCTGACCACCAGACAGAGAGTAAAAGGAAGTTTGAGGACACCTCAAGGAACACTCAGAACCAACAACAACACCAAAAACAAGAGCCGAACACCAGCTAGCTATGCTGCATGGACTGTGAAAGACACAATATGGAGATCTAAAAATGCGATGCTCAAAATGCCATTATCACCACGATGGTCCATTGTGCTCCTAAATGCCACTAATGCAACAAAGTTGGCCATTTGCTCCTGACTGTAGATACGGCAAATGTAACAATGATAAACCACCAGATAGGGCACTGGGTCGGGTCAGAAGCCTACTTGCTATGAGTGTGGAGTTTAGGGACATTTTAAGAGGGAATGTCCAAAGCAGAAAAACAACAACAACCGTGGTAACCAAGTTGGAGATGGCAATGCTCCAGCCAAGGTGTATGCGGTAGGGCATGCAGGGACAAACCCAGACTCCAACGTCGTGACGGGTACGTTCCTTCTACACTACCGCTATGCTTCTGTCTTATTTGATACTGGTGTCGATAGAAGTTTTGTATCCACTGCATTTAGCTGCCAATGATATCACACGACCAACTGCATTAGATCACTAATTATAACGTTGAACTAGCCGACGGGAGAATAATTAGGTTGAACACTATCCTTAGGGGTTGTACATTAAACCTCTTAAACCACCCATTCAACATAGACTTAATGCCCGTAGAACTTGGTAGTTTCGACGCTATAATTGGCATGGATTGGTTTTTGGTTAAAGTACGTAAGCAATCATTGTTGTGGCCAGGAAATCGTTCGTACATCCCCTAGGAAATGGAAACATTAATTGTCACGTGACGACGCAACCAGGACACTGGCTTTGTCTGCACATTATCTCGGACACCAAACACACAAGAATACATCTAAAGGGATGGTCCATTCTTTTAGGCAAACGTTAAGACAAAGCAGACGGAAGACAATTCTAAGAAGAAGCTACTTGAGACGTACCAATCGTCTGTGATTTTCCTGATGTATTCCCGATGACTTACCAGTCTTGATATCTATTTTGGGTATGTTTATTATGTTGTGCCCCCCCGACTCACAGGTGGAATTTCAATCGATTTGGATACCTTTTGGTGCTGCACCCGTAGCCCGTGCACCTTATCGATTGGCACCTTCTGAAATGAAAGAGTTGTCGGAGCAACTGAAAGAACTATCTGAGCAAGGGATTATAAGACCTAGGTACTCACCCTGAGGGAACTTCCGGTCCTCTTTTGTCAAGATGAAGGACGAGATTTGAATTCGAATGTGCATATGAGTACCTGGAATTGAATAAACTGACGGTGAAAGAACCATTTATCCGCTCCCAAGAATTGATGATTTTATTTGATCAGCTTAAGTCGAGTGTCGACTCAAAGATCGACCTAGAAAAAGGTCAGGTTATCAACAAGAACTTAGGGTTCTAGAAGAAGACATTCCGAAGACCGCCTTCAGAACTCGTTACGGCCATTATGGATTTCAAGTTATGCCATTTGGTTTGACAAACGCACCTGCCGTATTCATGGACCTTATGAATCGGGTGTGCAAACCTTACTTGGAGAAATTTGTGATTGTCTTTATTGAAGATATTCTCATATATTCGAAGAACAAGCAAGAACACGAAGATCACCTTAAGTTAATCTTATAGTTGCTTAAGAAAGAGAGTTTGTATGCCAAATTTTCCAAGTGTGAATTTTAGACCCCGAAAGTACAGTTCCTCAGTCACGTGATTGACACCAGGGTATTCACGTGGACCCTGCCAAGATCAAATCCATTAAAGATTGGCTATCGCCGTAGTCACCAACGAAATCCGTCAATTTTAGGTCTTTGTTGGTATTATCGAAGTTTCATCGAAGGATGTTTTCAAGAGTTGCCAAAACCAATGATCAAGCTCACTCAAAAAGGTCAAGTTTGAGAGTGGGGTGACAAACAAGAAAAAAACAGGGTTCCAACGTGTTAAAGCAGAAGTTTGTGTAGTGCACTAAGATATGCTTTACTGAAGGAATCGAAAATTTTTATCTATACTGCGAATGCTTTTCGATCAAGTTTGGTGCTGCTGTGTTGATGGCAAATAAAGATGGTGGATCGCTTATGCCATCACGCCAACGTAAAATTTCAGAGAAAAGAACTATACACTCATGATTAAAAAACTATGGAGCGGTAAGTTGTCTTTGCTCTGAAACTCCTGGAAGATTACTATTTGTACGAACCAAGTGTACGTGTTCATGGATCACAAAGTCTACAACACATTCTTAATCAAAAGAGTCCTGAATAAATAGACAACATCGCTGGATTAGAATTGCTTAGTATTACGAATTGCGGATTTCGTGTACCACTCCAGGGAATAGCAAAATGTTGTCGCTGACAAGTCGCCTGAGCAGGAAAGGAACGAGAGTGCCACCATTATGGGTTTGAGCTTAGTCATGACTATAACGGTTGAATCTTCCCAAACAATTTTGGATGCTCAAACTAAGCACGAAAACCCGAGAACATCAAGACGAAGATGTTGGAGGTAATTACTAAAATTCTAAAGATCCAGAGAAGCTTAGGATGGAAAAGTTGGAAAACCCCCCCCGCCAGATGGAACTCTAATTCGAAATGGCGAGTTGTTTTGCCATGCTAGGTGATTTGAGAAGGTGATCATGCACAAGTCCCACAAGTCAAAGTATTCTATCCATCCGGGTTCTGAAAAGATGTACCAAGACATGAAAAAGCTATATTAGTGGCCTAAATAGAAGCAAACATCGCCACATATGTTAGCAAATGTTTGACTTGTGCCAAGGTCAAGACAGAACATCAAAGGCCATCAGGATTATTGGTACAACCCGATATACCTCAATGGAAATGGGACAACATCACTATGGATTTTGTCACGAAGCTTCCTAAGTCGTCACAAGGATTACGACACCATTTGGGTGATTGTTGACCGACTCACTAAGTCCGCAATCTTTTGTACCGGATGGATAGAGACGGACCTGATAAACTTGCAAGAAATGATACCTAAAGGAGTGGTCACAGCATGTATACCTCTCTCGATTATTTTTGATCGTGACCCTAGGTTCGCATTAAATTTCTGGAGGTCACTTCAGAATGCTTTGGGTACTAGTCTGGATATGAGTACTGCGTACCATTTACAAATAGACGGGCAAAGCGAGAGGACTATTCAAACTCTCGAGGATATGTTGTGTACTGTGCAATCGACTTATGAACGGGTTGGTTAACCATTTTCCGTTTAGCGAGTTCGCATATAACAATAAGATATCACGCTAGCATTAAGCTGCAAGGCAAAACATACTGCAAAACAAAACTTAAAAAAAAAGTCAAAAAACAAAGAAAAAACAAAACAGCAGATAAGATAAAAATAAAAATAAAAGGCAATATGCACACACAAAGAATAACCTTTGTACAACTTTAACGGGTCGAAGTGTCGGTTCACCACGTTTGTTGGCCGACGGATTGGAGAAGTTCAACTCACGGGTCCAGAAATAGTGCAAGAAACAACTAAGAAGATCGTTCAAATCAAGCAGATAAGCAACTGCATCGTTTCGACAAAAGAGTTACGCAGATTTTAAAAAGCGTAAACCGATGGAAATTTTAGGTTGGGGATAAAGTTATGTTAAAGTTTCAGCCGTGGAAAGGGGTCCGTAGAACGTTTTGTCAACGGGGAAGTAAACCCTGAGGTATTTGACCTTTCAAGGTGATTAGAAAAGGTTGGAGATGTTGCTTACAAGCTTGAGCTTCCAGAAGACTGAGCAGGGTTCAAAAATAACATTCATGTACCAACCTAAACGGTGTCATGACACGAACCGTTAGTCGTTTCTTTGATGGACCTTCATTTGATGACAACTTCAGTTTGTCGAGAACCTGTAAACATAGATCATGTAGTTTAAATGTTGAAGCGAAGTCCGCATTCCCAATATCAAGGTTCGATGAACTCCAAGAGAGGTCTTATTTACATGGGGAACGAGAGAGGATCAATTCCGAAGAAATACCCACATCTCTTCACAAAGACCGCACCGTCGTCAAGTGCCGCTTCTTAAGCCTTGAGGACAAGGCTCACTTAACGGGGAGAGACTATAACACCTCGTGTTTTAGGGTCATTTACAACTTCAATAAATCCACTATGTATTTTTATATGTACGCCTTTTCTTTAAACCTAAACTTAAGTTAAAACGCGTAAGCTAAAAATTATCGCTCAAATTAAACGCATCAATCAATTAATGTTTACAAGCAAGCAAGTGTAAGTATTGATTTGAGGATAATTATTAACTTTGTTCATTTTATTTTTATTGGTTGCGTAAAGTGTTTACGTTTCGCGATAAAATACGTTTAGGCATTCCCGAAACCACCAAAACTTTTCTACGCTTCAACAAATACCCATTTTTATACCCAATACTCAAAAATCACAAAAATATATCATATATATGCCTACATAGCCGGAATTGGACACAAAGATGCAAAGAAAATATCATAGAAAACATTTCTCCATGTTTCATGGGATGTTCTCAACTATTAGGGAACATCTACCCATTTTCTCAATACCTTGACCAAAGACTTCCACATTTTACTCTAAGTGTTCCTTGGACTAGTCAAGAGTGTATAAGATGCAAGTAACTAATAAGATAACACACACATATCCATTTCTTTAAGGTGAAATTCAAACAAATACTCACTCCTGGCTTTTATAAGCCCACGACAAACAAACACCCCCTATACAAATTCATAACTTGATTTTCTAAGCTATTTAAGACACTCATACATCTATATCTAAAAATGTCGTATTTGTTTGCAAGGGTGGTTAAAAGTTACAAGGTATTGTAGCAAGATGCAAGATTAGGGGTACTATTGGAATTAGTTTCTAACTTGTAACTTTGTTTTATATCTAAACAGGGTTAGATATTGTGTCATCCAGATTACACATCATATAGGTTGTATCCAAAAGCCCTTAACATGACATCTTGGACAATGATAGACTTTAGGACCTAGGAATGTATTAGATTTGATAAATGATTGGTGTAATGGATTTGTTTACTAGATGGTTAAGCTAAAAAGTACAAAATCAAGTTTAAAACATGTTTTTAACACAAACCTCCAAACTTTCTGTTTTGGTTCGAAAAATAAGGTATACTTTTTATATTTTTATAAAATAGTACGTCTCATGACGATTCCAAAAAGGTAAGAAACTCGAAAAATGGATTAATAACGAAAAAGATACGTAGTTTACGAGTACACTTAATAAACAGCGATATATCAAGAGATTTTTTATAAAAACAAAGGTTATAAAATACTTCTAAGATATAAAGTTTTACTATATTTCACAATGCACTTATTTTTTAGTAGTCCCAAAACAATTTCTGAATCATAATTTTTTGGATCAATTACGAAAAGCTTATTGAATTACCGAGATTATATACTCTACATGTATAAAAAATACTTGTATAAAAAACTATTTTTAAGCAGTTACTATTCCACATCAGTAAATAGCAGTTGAAAACATTATTAATATGTGAACTTTTTAATAACAAAGACGTACGCAAAAGAAAATCGCTAAAAACGGAGCTTTAAACGAATAAAAATAAGCGCCATTTACGAGTTTACGTTAATTAAAAGTTATAAAAATAATTTGATAAACGGTATGAACAGTAAAAAATCACTGTTCATCAGAGGACTAAAAATATGAAAATGTCAAATTTTGATAACTCGTCTTAATACGAAAGCGTGACATAAGAAACGACGACAAAAACGGACTTAAAACGATAAAGTTATGTCATTTTTACTAAATGTATATTTATAAATGATTTCACTTTATAAATATGATTTTACTAAAACATTTAGATGGTGATTAGCTATATAGAATTATATATGGTAGTAGTTACCCACTGTAATTAGTACTTATACGACCTATATTGGATTAGGTTGCACTCGTTCATTACCGTGACGCATTTTCTGTGATATACTTGATATACGCTATGATCACAAGTGAGTTCATAGCCCCACGTTTTACATGAATTGTTTTATAAGTTTTTGGGGGGGAGAAACATGCACTTTTTTTAAAAATTGGACACACAAGTGGAATAAGTTTTTAACAATCAGAAACGTGTTGCCTAAAGTAGCAATAACCAGTCGAGCGTCACTTCATGAACTGTCAATTACTGGATTGTGAGCGAGCATGTTATGAATAGATCTATTGGGATTGACATCCCCGTTCGGGTGATTAGCTATCACTGGGCAAACGAACGTATACCATGTCGAACATAGGATGTTGCGGGTTAGAACATCATCACGGGCAATGTAGGCCATTTATATGGTATTCATTTATGTCGAGCTTCAGTGTCATGACTATGCAACTAATCACTTTAATATGTATCTCTGCATCTGTTTCATTATCATACACTTTGTAAAGTCTGTGTGACTTACATTATCCCTTTAATCATGACCTATACTTCACCAACATTATTGTTGACGTTTTTTATTGCATGTTATTTTGAGGAGGTCAATAAGCACGAGGTGCAAGGAACATTGGTGGTTTTGATTAGGATATCATGCATTAAAGATTTTGTCGCATTACATTTTGTATATCTTGTTTATGGGCTCGAAATCTTTTGTAGTTAGAACAAGTGAACAAGTGAAGTTTCGGGCTGTTGTAACAAATACTTTGTTAAATCAATGTAATGTTTTAACCGACTTTTTGGTCGTTCAATATATATCTTGTGTTATTTAGATCATTGAAGAACACGCGCCCGACCCGTATTCCCTTTGCGACCCAATTTGGGGTGTTACATAATGAACTAAACTGGAAATAAAAGGGTTAAGAAACAAGTTCATGAATTGGAAGATTGACTACGAGGAGAATTTGAAAGAAATTCCTACAAAGCGGATGACTTTACATAAAAATGTCACCAGTCTTACATCTCAAGTCGCTGAACTGAAGACTCTTCAGTGGGAACTTCCAGCAGAATTTCTTTCACTACCAGTTGCATCAGTTCAAGCTAAGCTAAAAATCTTGGATGCTCTTCCAAGCCTCTTGCTAAATGTCACATATGCTGTTGAACAAGTTTGCTCAGTTTTTAGATTCTGCTTGCCTCATCAAAAGCTAAATCAAAGTGTCCTTCACTAGGCCAAGCTGACAACTCATGCCTGCTGAAGGGAAAGAACACAAAACCAAGGCAACCCACTCCCGAATATTGTCAAAGAAAGCTAAAAGAAGGCTAAAAAAGAAAACCTACACGCAAAACCAACAACAACCACCTGCACAAAACCATCATTCCTCCTGACATCCAAACACAACAACTCAAATGCAATCTTTCTTCTCCATCAATATCCACAAAAAAAAGGCTCCTCTCAACCTGAGGGGAAGCATATCAAGGAAGACAAGGCAAAAAGGCCAGTTCTTCAAGGATGCTAAAGAAGTGAGTAAAAAAAGTGATTTGATGATAAAACAACCGCGTGCCTATTCTATGGATTGAACCTCTAAGAAAAAGGAATTGAAAAAGTTTGACTTTGTCACTGAAAGTGGAGAACATGTCCATTTAACTAAAGAACGTATCAGTGCACAAAAGAAAATAGAGGAAGAAGCCAAAGTTGAAGCTGCCAGACATGAAGGTGAAATGAGGAAAGAAGAGTTGATTGATCTTCTTGGTCCAGAAGTGGTGAAAAAGTACTACAATGAAAGTTACAGTATGACAAAATGCTGAATAGAAGAGCAAAATCAAGAATCACCAACTGTGACATCTTGACCAGAAAGGGTCCAATTACTTTGAAGGTATATAGAGAAGATGATACAAGTGAAATCATTCTTGAGTTCAAAGCCAGTGACTTACATCTTAGTGAATGGAGAGAAGTTGTTAAAGCATGCCCTAACAAAAAAGGTAAAGGATGGACATCCATCTATAAACAAATACAGGAAAGAATAGACTATCTCCGTACAACTGAAGCTGAACTGGGAATCGACTTGGATAGACCTCTAAGTGAACAGGATCCTTTGGATAGACTGAATGATCTAGCAAACAAGAAAAGAAAGCATGCTGATGACATTTATGACTTTTTCAGAGCTAACAAAAGGCTCAAGTCATCAGTTTAATATGAAGATCATCCAGCTGGTACTGTGCTTAATGAACATGTCCTAGGTATGATTTTGTTTAACTCATATCACAGACATGATTTTATTACCATTAAAGACTTTAGAGATTTCTCAAACACCATGTTAAAAAAATATAAAGAGGGGAATAGTGGTCTGAACACAAATCTTCTTCAGACTATCACCAAGGTCCAGCTTGATGAATCCGCCAATACCCTTCAGTTCTCTTCTGTTTGCTAAAATTGATAAGAGAAACTTGAACCCACTCAAGCAGATGAGAGTCATTGAGAAGCTAAGGCAATAGAATGTAATCTTTTGTAATAACTTTATCTTTTGAATTTGTATTGTAATTGAATTAGATGAAAGGTATCAGTTTATGTGTTCAATTTATATCATTGTGTAAGAAGAAGTTGTTTTGGCTCACTCCAACTGATTTTAACTTTAACTTAGCGATTTGTATAGTCAACATAGGGGAGATTGTTGGGTCAGTTCCTGAGCCCTTCAGTCTTTCAGTAGATTTAAACATAAAATCCCCTAAATATTACTTAAGCTGAAGTCTTTCAGTTTGAGTCGCTGAAGTTTCTTCAGCGTCAGCTCTTCAGGTCCTTAGAAGATTGGGAAGTATCTTCACTTTAGATTATGCAGTGGTACAAAAACTGAAGAAGGCTTTTGGTAAGAGCTTCAGTTAAGCTTGATTGATAATTCCAAGCTGAACGCTGTTTATCTCCTTAACAAAAGTTGAAACATGTAGTTTCACTTCTAAAAGCAATCTCCTTAGGAAAGTAACTTCTAAAAGTTGGTATAGATGTACAACAACTTTTCTCAAAGGACAGTACCTAGTACAAGAAAGCAAACGTGCATTAAATAGTAGTCCAACCACCCATTTAATGCTTGCCACGTAGTCTAGGTTAAACTTGTAAACCTAATCCCTTTGCCTATAAAAGGAAAGGGATTCCCAGAGTAAATTGTCATCTCTTCCGAATTAATGTATACATCGTGGAAGATTCATTTATCTCTCAACAAACTGAACGGTGCCTAAAAAAAGTGAAAGCTTAAAAGTTTCAGTTAGTCATAAGTAGTTTTGTTTTCTTACTCTTTTAACTTTGGTTAGAGTTTAAGTTCGAAAGAGATAACACCCTAATTGTCATTCAACCACCTTGTTATTCCGCAAGCAAGGTGTGTCATAGATTCTTTATTTGATTCTAATAAGAACATATACGTTGAAAAGTACTTATGTGTCGATTTTTAAACTGTTCTTTTATATTATACATATATATAGGTTTAAAACTCACTTCGTTGTCATGGAATCTGATTAGTTTAAATTGATAAATCATATATCAGATTCCAAAGGACCAACAACACCCTATCCCGCTCCAGTGTCGGGTGTTGCTAACGTTATGGCTGAGAGTGCATGACTTCGTAATCTGCTTCGTGAGTTACATTCTCCTTTATCGACTGCCACCTTTGTCTACTGTGATAACGTTAGTGCCATTTATATATCTGCCAACCTTGTTCAAACATCAACGGACGAAACACATTGAGATCGATATTCATTTCGTCTGTGATATTGTTACCACTAGTTAGGTTAGAGTTCTATTGTTACCACTAGTCACGAAAGTAAAAAAAAGACAATTTTACCCTTTGACAATTAATTAATGTTTTCTTTTTATGTTTGTAAATACCAATGTAAACTAAGGGTAATATGATGAAGTTAAACAAATTCAACTATTATTTTAATGTTTTCTTTTATGTTTGACAATTAATGTTTTCATTGCGAATAACAAGGTGTTGAAGGACAATTAGGGTGTTATCTCTTTCGAACTTAAACTCTAACCAAAGTTAAAAGAGTAAGAAAATAAACTACTTATGACTAAACTCTTCAATGTGTATCACATTAATTGGAAGAGATAACATTTACTCTGGAAATCCCTTTCCTTTTATAGGCAAAGGGATTAGGGTTTACAAGTTTAACCTAGACTATGTGGCAAGCATTAAATGGGTGGTTGAACTACCATTTAATGCACATTTGTTTTCTAGTACTAGGTACCGTTCTTTGAGGAAAGTTGTTGTACTTCTATACCAACTTTTAGAAGTTACTTTCCCAAGGAGATTGCTTTATTCCTTTTGACATAAGGCAATCTTTTTCCCGCCTTGTAAACCTCCTAGAAATGAAACAACACGTTTCAACTTCTGTTAAGGAGATAGACTACGCTCAGCTTGGAATTGTCAACCAAGCTAAACTGAAGCTCTTACCAAAAGCCTTCTTCAGTTTATGTACCGCTCTGTAAACTGAAGTGAAGATACTTCCCAATCTTCTAAGGACCTGAAGAGCTGACGTTGAAGAAACTTCAGCGACTCAAACTGAAAGACTTCAGCTTGAGTAATACTTAGGGGATTTTATGTTTAAATCTACTGAAAGACTGAAGGGCTCAGGAACTGAACCCAACAATCTCCCCTTATTTGAATATACAAATAGCCTAAGTTAAAATCATGTGATGACAAAACAACTTCTTTCTTACACAACTGCTTATAGAATTTAACAACATAAACTGATAACCTTTCATTCTAACTTTCATTACAATACAAATTCAAAAGATAAAGTTATTACAAAAGATTACATTCTATTGCCTTAGCTTCTCAATGACTCTCATCTGCTTGAGTGGGTTCAAGTTTCTCTTATCAATTTTAGCAAACAGAAGAGAACTGAAGGTCCTGTCATGATCCAACCTGGACCTTGGTAAGGTCGAAGAGTCTGTACAGTATATAACATGGTGTTTGAGAAATCTCTAAAGTCTTCAATGGTAACAAAATCCTGTCTGTGATATAAGTTAAACAAAATCATACCTAGGACAAGTTCGTTAAGCACAGTACCAGTTGGATGATCTTCATATTAAACTGATGACTTGAGCCTTTTGTTATCTATGAAGAAGTCATGAATGTCATCAGCATGCTTTCTTTTCTTGTTTGCCAAATCATTCAGTCTATACAAAGGATCCTGTTCACTTAGAGGTCTATCCAAGTTGATTCCCAGTTAAGCTTCAGTTGTACAAAGATAGTCCATTCTTTCTTGTATTTTTTTATAGATGGATGTCCATCCTTTACCTTTTTTGTTAGGGCAGGCTTTAACAACTTCTCTCTATTCACCAGGATGTAAGTCACTGGCTTTGAACTCAGGAATGATTTCACTTGTATCATCTTCTTTATATACCTTCAAAGTAATTGGACCCTTTCTAGTCAAGATGTCACAGTTGTTGATTCTTGATTTTGCTTTTCTATTCAGCATTTTGTCATACTGTAACTTTCATTGTAGTACTTGTTCACCACTTCTGACTCAAAAGAGCAATCAACTCTTCTTTCTCATTTCACCTTCATGTCTAGGCAGCTTCAACTTTGCGTTCTTCCTCTATTCTTTCTTTTGTGCACTGTTACTTCTTTAGTTTTAATGGACATGTTTCACCACTTTCAGTGACAAAGTCAAACGTTTCCAGATTCTTTTTCTTAGAGATTCAACCAGGGACTAGGGCCACGCGTGTTGTTTTCCTCATCAGAATCACTTTTTGTACTCAACTTGCTTCAGCAGCTTTGAGAACATGCCTTTTGCCCTGTCTTCTTGATCATGCTCCCCCTCAGTGAGAGGAGCCTTTGTGGATAGTGGAGAGAAAAGTTCGCATTTGAGTTGTTGTGGTTGTGATGATAGGAGGAATGATGGTTGTAGCAGGTGGTGTTGTTGGTTTTGGTTGTTCAGGTTTTCTTTTTACTTCTTTTATCCTCTTATTTGACTATCGAGATGTTGCTTGGTTTGTGTCTCTCCCCTCAGCAGGCATTAGTGTCAGCTGCCTAGTGAAGGAACACGTGATCTCTACGTTTGATGAGCCAAGAATCTAAAACCTGAGCAAACTTGTTCAAAGCTTGTGACATTTAGCAAGAGGCTTGGAAGAGTATCCAAGATTTTTAGCTTAGCTTGAACTGATGCAACCTATGTTGGTAGTGAAAGAAATTCTGCTGGAAGTTCCCACTGAAGAGTCTTCAGTTCAGCGACTTGAGATGTAAGACTGGTGACATTTTATGTAAAGTCATCCAGCTTTGTAGGAATTTCTTTCAAATCTCCTCGTAGCTCAATCTCCAATTCATGAACTTGTTTCTTTAACCCTTTTACTTCTCCAGTTAGTTCATTATGTAACACCCCCAAATTGGGTCGCAGCGGAATAAGGGTCCGGGGCGTGTTACTTCAATGATCAATAACACAAGATATATATAGAACGACCAAAAAGTCGTTTAAAACCGATACATTGGATTTAACAAAGTATTTGTTACATAAGCCCGAAGCTTCACTTGTTCACTTGTTCAAAATACAAAGATTTCTAGCCCATAACAGATATACAAAATGTAATGCGACAAAATCTTTAATGCATGATATCCAAATCAAAACCACCAATGTATCCCTTGCACCTCGTGCTTATTGACCTCCTGAAAAACATTGCTTTAAAACGTCAACAATAATGTTGGTGAATTCATAGGTTTGATAAAGCGTATAATGTAAGACCACAAGATTTCCCAAGTGTATGATAATGCAACAGATGCAGACATCATATAAATGTAATTACGTTGCCCTAAGCTCATGACACTGAAGCTCGACATAAATGAATACCATATAAATGGCCTACATTGCCCGTGATGATGTTCTAACCCGCAAACAATCCTATGTTCGACATGGTATACGTTCGTTTGCCCAGTGATAGCTAATCACCCGAACGGATGTCATGCCCAAGTAGATCGATGCATTACATTCGCGCTCACAATCCATAATTGACATTCAGATAGTGACTCAAGAGGGTTAATGCACTTAGGCAACACTAATCATGATGTAAAACGTATCCACTTGTGTCCAAGTATAAAACAGGTGCATGTTTCTCACCCCCAAAAACTTATAAACAAATCATTACAAACGTGGGGCTATGAACTCACATTGTGTGAGCGAATATCGAGTATATCACAGAAAATACGTCACGGTAATGATCGAATGCAACCTAATCCAATATAGGTCGTATAAGTACTAATCACATTGGGTAACTACTACCATATATAATTCTATATAGCACCAATCACCTTCTAATCTTTTAGTGAAAGTCATATGGTATAAAGTAAAGATCTTTAAAAGATACCTTGAGTAAAATGACATAACTTTAAATCCGTTTCAAGTCCGTTTTTGCGTTTCTTATGTCACAGCTTTTCGTATGAAGACGAGTTATCACAAAATTTTAACATTTCATATTTTTAGTCCCTCTGAGAACAGTGATGTTTACTGTTCATACCCTTATAAACTTATTTTTATAACTTAATAAACGTAAAACTCGTAAATGCGTATTTTATTCCGGTTTATAGCTCCGTTTTTAGCGATTCTTTTGATACGTCTTTTGTTAGGAAAAGTTCTATCATATAATAATGTTTCAAAATGCTTATTACTGATGTGAAATATCTTTATAAAATAGTTTTATAAAAGTATTTTTATACATTTAAGTATATAATCTCGCGTAATTCATAACTCTTTCGTTATTGATCCAAAAATTATGATCGAATTGTTTTTGGGATCCTAAAAATAATGCCGATCTGTGGAAATATAGTAAACTTTTATATATTAGAAGTTATTTTAATACTGTTTTTATAAAATCACTTTTATATCGCGTTTAATTAACGTGTAACTCGTAAACTACGTATCTTTTTCGTTATTAATCCATTTTCGTGTTTTACGCTTATTGGAATCGTCATGAGACACTATTTATAAAAATATAAAAAGTATACCTTATTTTTCGAACCAAAACAGAAAGTTTGGAGGTTTGTGTTAAAAACATGTTTTAAACTTGATTTTGTACTTTTTAGCTTAACCATCTTGTAACAAATCCATTACACCACTCATTATCACATATATTACGAGTTCCTAGGTCCCCTAAGTCTATCATTGTCAAGAATGTCCAAGTTAAGGGCTATTGATAACCTTAGAATGAGTAATATGGTAGACCACAATATCTACCCGTTTTAGTATATAAAACCAAAGCTTACAAGCTTAGAAAACCCTAATTCCAATAGAAACCCTAATCTTGCAATACTTGCTTCAATACTTGTAAACTTTTAACCAACCCTTGCAAACAAATTAAGACATTTTAGATATGATGTATGAGTGCTTATATAGTCTTAGAAAATCAAGTTATGAATTTGAACATAGAGAGGGAAACAAGGATGACTAGTGGTCAAATTTACTATGCATGAGCTAGGTCTTACTAACTAAATCTTGTACATGGTCTTTGTGATTAAAGCTTATGTTTTTATGTTCCTAAATGTGTACATCATCCCATGAAATTGTGGAAATGTGCTAGATATTATCTTGGTAATAAAATGGAAGATAATGAAAGTATACTTGTAGTTTATAAAGTGTAAGTAAATGTAAAGATGTATACTTGTATCATTTGTATGTCTTGCTTATTTCTTATTAAATGGGGCGTCCCATTTGTTACATGTGGGTAAAGTTTTATAAACTTTGATCATTGGAAATAAAAATGGGTATTTGTTGAAGCGTAGAAATGTTTTTGTGGTTCCGGTAATGCCTAAACGTATTTTATCGCGAAACGTAAACACTTTACGCAACCGATAAAAATAAAATGAACAAAGTTAATAATTATCCTCAAAATAATTACTTAACACTTGCTTGATGTAAACATTTAATTGTTTGATGCCCGTTTACATTGAACGATCATTTTTAGCTTACGCGATTTAACTTAACGTTTACGATTTAAAAGCAAACGCGTACACTACTAAAAATACATAGTGAATTTATTGACGTCGTAAATGACCCTAAAACATGGGGTGTTATAGTCTCCCCCCGTTAAGTGAGCCTTGTCCTCAAGGCTTAAGATGCGGCACTTGATGACGGTGCGGTCTTTGTGAAGAGGTGTGGATATTTCTTCCTGAATTAATCTTCGCATTCCCATGTAAACTCAGGACCTCTCCTGGAGTTCCATCGAACCTTGATTATTGGAATGCAGCTTCGCTTCAACCGTTTACCTTCACGGTCCATGATTTCTACCAGTTCCTCGACAAATTGAAGCTTGTCATCAAAGTGAAGTCCATCCAACGGAACGGCTAAAGGTTCGTCGGCATAGCACTTCTTCAAGTTGGATACATGGAACGTATTGTGAACCCTGCTTAGCTCTTGCGGAAGCTCAAGTGTGTATGCAACGGATCCAACCTTTTTCCAACACCTTGAATGGTCCAACGTACCTAGGGTTCAACTTCCCCCGTTTGCCAAAACGTACGACCCCTTTCCAAGGCAAAACTTTAAGCATAACTTTATCCCCAACCTGAAATTCCATCGGTTTACGCTTTAGATCCGCATAACTCTTTTGTCGATCGCGAGCAGTTTGCATTCTCTTCCTGATATGAATGATCTTCTCAGTTGTTTCTTACACTATTTCTGGACCAGTGAGTTGAACTTCTTCAACCTCGGCCTAACAAACAAGTGAACGACACTTTCGACCGTAAAGTGCTTCAAATGGTGGGGTCTTGATGCTAGCGTGATAGCTATTGTTGTATGATAACTTGACTAATGGAAAATGGTTAACCCAACCCTTTCCAAAGTCGATTGGACAAGCACGTAACATATCCTCGAGAGTTTGAATAGTCCTCTCATTTTGCCTGTCTGTTTATGGATGGTACGCAGTACTCATATCCAGACTAGTACCCAAAGCATTCTGAAATGACCTCCAGAAATTTGATGCGAACCTAGGGCCACGATCACAAATAATCGAGAGAGGTATTCCATGCCTCGTGACCACCTCCTTTAGGTACGTTCTTGCACGTTTATCCATCGAATCAGTCTCTCTCATCGGTATAAAGATTGCGGACTTAGTGAGTCGGTCAACAATCACCCAAATGGTGTCGTATCCTTGTGACGAATTAGGAAGCTTCGTGACAAAATACATAGTGATATTGTCCCACTTCCATTGAGGGATATTGGGTTATACCAACAATCTTGATGGCCTTTGATGTTCGGCTTTGACCTTAGCACACGTCAGACATTTGCTAACATAGGTGGCGATGTTTAACTTCATATTGGGCCACCAATATAGCTTTTTCATGTCTTGGTACATCTTTTCAGAACCCGAATGAATAGAGTATTTTAACTTGTGGGACTCGTGCATGATCACAGTCCGCAAATTGCCATAACATGGTAACCAACTCCTGCCATTTAAGCATAGAGTTCCATCCGCGCAGGGTTCTAACTTTTTTGTCCTAAGAT
>BQNB010124802.1:0-19876 GCA_026074375.1 Tanacetum coccineum
GGTTGGTGAGAGTCATAGGTTTAAGACTCACATTATAACTTTTTCAAAACCAATTACTGCGATTATCAAAACAATATAGGACACTTATGCAACATATGAACTTATGCTAACATGCAATCCACATACTGGGTAGGAACGTTACCCCCGATCCATTACAACAACTGGGTAGGAACGTTACCCCCGATCCATTACAACAACTAGGTAGGAACGTTACCCCCGATCCATATGTCACTTACGCACCTAAAAGTCTACCAGCTGGAACTTATACTTAGGCCTGGACCACACATCATTGAGTATTATTTCAACCCTTCAGTTGGATTTGATTGAGTAGTAAAGACCACTCCCAACCGAACTAATCACATCACAAACTACTCCAATTGATCACTAAGCCATGGAGCCTTTCCACACAATTCAGTAGGTATTATTTCAACCCTTCAGTTGGTTTGAGTTGAGTAGTAAAGACCACTCCCAACCGAACTATTCACGAAACAATAACACGTAGCAAATAATCACAGCAACTAAAACAGTTTAACACATAGCATCATTTTCACCCCAATAAAACATAAGAAAAAGGGGCTATGAAACTCACCTGATGCTTAGCTTCCAAAAAGATCCAACCAAACTTCACAAAATTTCACGAACAATCTAAACAATTAAACACATTATTAACTACCATCAATTAGGCATTCAACCCAATATGATGTAACCTCAACTATAATGGATACCTAGGCTATCTATCATGATCCTATAATCATTTAAAACCTTTACCCATTCTTACATAATTCATTTATACTTAAATGCTACTCTTAAAACTTTATGGTTATAAGCAGAATTTTACTCTCACTTGCGTGCCCTAAACGCACTACTTAAACACTCCCATAATTCAAACCAAAATTCACCATGCTACATATATGTCCTATGAACCTCTCATAGCTCTCCCAAAGTCACTACCCTTTTATAAATACCCCTTAGAAATTCATTAATCCAAAGTGTTTAAAATTCGTCCAGAATCTGACCTTCTAAAAGTATGGCATTAATTACCCAACTTAGACCCCACTATGACCTTAAAAAAATTCAGAGGTTACACACAATATATGAACTAACTTTCACGTGACTTAGAGCCTCTAACTTAGTGTCTAAGTATTTTTATAAAAATCAAAACCAAAACTGAAATTCGTCACTGTTTTACACACTGATTTTGTAATGACCATTTGACCCACTTCCCGACCATAAAAACTTATGAGGCTGACTTTTCTAGAAAGTAGACTCTCTGAGGTTATCTCTAGTATGTTGTAAATTATTTATTTGATCTTTTATGACCGAGTTATGCTCGTTACAAAACTGCCTAACTTTCTGCAATGAATTAAACACCTAATTCGAGTGATCTAAGCCCTAACGCATGATCATATTGCTAATTTAATTAGTCTAATGATTAAACTAACATTATTATATGATAACTTTCTGGATATTACAAACCCTACTTTATAAAACTTAATTTAAACCCTAATCCATCATAACTAAGTTACTAGAATTAAAAACGAACTATAATTAAAAGATCGAATTCGTACCTTAAGATTAAACCAAAAAAAATTTCGTTTCTTGCTTTCTCCTTCTTTGGCCGGTCGACTAGGGTGAGGGGAGGGTTAGGGATTCTAGGTTTAGTATATATAGGCATCTAGGTAGAATTATAGTTTAAGTCTAATTAGGTTTTAGATTAGGATTAGGATTTCTTTTTTTTTTCTTTTCTTCTTTTTCCTAAACTCGGCCGAAAATAATTAAATATATATATATTTTATAAATTAATTAATTATCTTTATACCTTAAGTTTTATAAAAACCTAAGCTAATTTGTTAAACCATTTTACTTGAAAACTACTTTCTAAAAATAACTTTTCATTTCCAAATTTACTTTCTAAAAATAGAAAGTCTTCCAAAAACTCTCATATTTTAACAAACTTATTTCTTTCACAAATGACACACTTTCTCATTTTAATCCATCACCTAAATATCCACATATTAACCAAAACAATTCTCTCAAAATACCCAATCAATTCCATCATCACTATAAGTGACCTAAAATTAAATTTCTCATCAAATAGACTCATTTCCCTTAACTTAACCACTAAAAACCCCCCCTTAAAAACGGTATGGGGGGGGGGGGGGGGGGGGGGGGGTTTTTTTAAATTAACTAACACAAAAATACGTATACGTATAATAACTTACACAATTAACGTAAACCGCTCGATCACCAAATCATTTCCTGTCACCAAAAAATGAATGAAAATAAACTTCACAAAATTTCAACACAAATCCAATCCTTGAGACGATCACGCTAATAGATTGATTATCCAATCTCACATATCCCACACAAATACATATAATCTCACATAAACACATAAAATCACATAAACCATACATTGCAATAGATACATTTAGGTCAACACTACGGTTTGACCAACCTGCTCAAGTCATGGTTGTCACAGTATCCCCACCTTGAGAAAATCTCGTCCCGAGATTACTCACTCGAGGCAATTAGCACATCGACAACAAACGTGAGGACACTTAGACCTCATTTGATCCTTGCGTTCCCAAGTAAGCTCAGGACCACGCTTCGAATCCCAACGAACTTTCACTAATACCATCATACTACGCTTTTACTTATGACATCTCGGTCCACAACATCAACGGTTTCTTGACAAAACAAAGAGTCTTGTCAACCTTAATCTCGACTAACTTCCACAATCCGAATCCAACTGCTAATGACTTTGCTTACCCCCACAAGGGTGCAATTAGCAACACAACAACCTCAAACGAAAAGAAGCACCCTACTACATGAACCTCACTTACGCATCAAGAAAACTCATCAAAACTCTTAAGTTGTTGTAACAACGACATTTACAACCCTACCTCGGCAACTCATCAAACAGAACTGTCTTGAACTCAAGTTATAAGTTGTTACAAACTCAACCGTTTTTGAAGAATTGCTCGACTTCGAGTGATTCCATAAATAAAATAACCAAAACACACAAAACGATTTTAAGGGAATACAAGGTCTACCAAGAACATTACGTACCATCTTTTACTAATACTCTCACGATATCTTGCTTAAGACAAATGTATATACTAGCTCATAAGACAGAAATTCTCAACCGAATTATAGTCCAATCCCTCAAGGACTCACAAGATATGTCCTACCGGATAACCCTGTTTTCTACTTGTATTTCTTTCCAACGTACTACACCTCTCAAGTGAGACCTACCACCCTCCCATAGACCTATTCAACAATAATTTAAAAGTTTCCCATTACTACAATCTAACTTTTTCAACAAGAGTTGGCTGCCTCAACCTTTCTCGTATTACCACTATCTTGTTGGTTGTTTCTTGCACCAAATTCGATCCATTCAACTCACTCTCTCCAGTTACGGCCCATAAAACAGTAACCTACATTCCTTTCCATACCATGGTTTAAATAAAGCACATCCATACTCGAATGATAATCCCCACCTTAGGAAAAAAACTCATCTCACAAAAGTGAGTATTCCAAGTACCTCTAAAATCTACCATACACGTCCTAAGCATAGCTAGAAATGGGGTGACTTAGTCAGTCCATTGACTACACCCAAATCGCATCGTATCCACCACTCACACTTGGTAACTTGACAACGATATCCTTAGTTATCCTTTCCCACTTCCACTCGGGTAACACAGGTTGTAGCAACAATCTTGAAGACCCTTGATACTCAACTTCCACTTACGAATAAGCTAAATACTTACTACCGCAGCTAGCTATATCCTTCTTCATACTCGACCATCGATTAGTTAACCTAAAACCACACAACATCGTATCCGCTCCAGGATGGATAGAATACTTTGCGTATACCCTCTTCAATACCAAGGTCCCTTACATTCTCTCAAATGGAGGACCGAACTTGTCTACCAATATGAACACTCTCTAACTCCTTTTCACACTTGTTGGTCCAAGCCACACAACATCTTAATGTTGACCTTCTTGCTTGGACATTTTATCTTATGCCACCAACATCCTTTTCTCAAACCTAGATTGGATCATCGTACATCTATCCGAACTTCATTCTTGGCTTCACTCCTTCTTCCTACTCTACGGTACAACATCTATATTTTCCTTTCCCAGATGGTACTTGGCCTCGAAATCAAACTCACTAAATAACATTCATCCATCATCTTTGCCTCATGTTCAATCCTTCCGATTGAAAGTATGTTGGAGACATTCATGATCCATATACGATACTCTCATGTCTCGTTCACTTAAATGCCTCTAGCATTATAAGGCAAAACCTACCACGTTAGCCATGCAATCCTTCATAAGAACCTTCAGTTGTCGCGACGTACAAGCAATCACCTTCTCCCTTTTCCAAGCATGCTTCCAAATCCTTGCTTCGCGCGTCATAATATACTACGAAATCGTCTGCTCCTTCTGGCAATGCCAAGATCGGCTCATTACCCATTTGATTCCTTCCACATCTAGATAGCTTCCTCTTTGCTCCGCTTCCACATTGTTGGAAAACTTCACGTACATCTTCTCTTCCTTCACTAACTCCATGATCATCTTTACGTGCGTATCGTACTCCTCCTTAGACTTCGAGTCGGTTTAAATATCGTCTGTATATATACGTTAACTAGCTTGTCTATATACGGCCATGCACACCCGGCTCATTAACTCCATGAAAACCGCTGGTGCATTGGTTAACCCAAAAGGCATAGCCGTAAACTTTAACGTATCCATTACGCATCCTAAAAATAGTCTTAGCTACGTCATCCTTGTACACCCTCCTTTGGTGACATCACATACGAATTTTCTATCTCACTCTTCTTGAGATAATCTATGCACATTTCCAAACTACCCAACCTTTCTTCCTACCAATCAATACGAATGTCTTCCCACAACGATTTACCATTCGAACTAAACCCTCACACTTGCAATCTTGCAATATTCCAAACAACTCGTGCCTCTCAAAAGGCTCAAATGACACAGCCATCACAAATCGGCGTCGCTCTTTGTACTAATTCCATACGAAATCCCATCCACGACGAGGGTTAAAACCTACCATCAACTCTATAACCACGCCATGAAGAAATACCAAACATCACAATGCACCAATTGATGTACCCAAAATCACAAATCCAAAATTAAGAAGCAACCGAATATAAACATCGACATAACGAACGAACCCCAGACCTAACAAACGCATCCACGATGCTAGAAACACCCAATGAATAATACCACGTACCACGACCCATTAATTAAAAGATTAAGAACATTTGTACCAAAACCGACTTTTTACCCAAGGAAACTTTCCCTCATAACCTTATACCAATCATTTTAAAACAACAGAATCACCTTAGTTAATAATGCCAAAAGATTGTTTTTTTTAAGTGTAAAAATAAATTTAAATTAAATTTTCATAAACTTATTTTAATTATGATTTTATAAAAGAAATCAAAAGATGGTTAAAACAAATGTGTTGCATTTTATATATATAATTTATTTTCGAAGAAGTTTTTAACACCTAAACGATATGATATCGAATACAACAAAATTACTTTGAAAAGGAATTTATGACTCGCAACAAAAGACATCATGATAGCAAAATAGACTCCCAAAATACCTTAAGGATTCCAATACAAAAATGTTAATTTTCTTGAAAACGAACACGACAGGAACTCTTGCAAACCAAACAAACCATGAGAACTCATCCATACCAACGGTCATAGAACCGAAACCAAAGAGTATCGCCTCCTTAGACAGGGGAACCAATCAAAACGCCGAACGGAGAATATAGAACACTAGTTTTATGATGGCAACAAAAAATACCAACACAGGCATTGGATATCTCAAGGAACAACGAGCAAACTAACCAACTTAAGAATTGCGACGACAACACGAACAGGTATCCGATGTATCCGCAAACGATAGATGAAAGGGAACCTTACCATCTACGCAACCCAACCTAATATAATCACGACAATTTTGTGATTCTGACCTAGAAGTTGCATTCAGGAAACATACTTGTTATGTTCGAGACACGGATGGTGTTGAATTAATTAAAGGTTCTCGTGGTTCAAATTTATACACTATCTCGGTCGAAGACATGATGAAGTCCTCCCCAATCTGTTTGTTGTCCAAAGCCTCCAAGAACAAATCATGGTTATGGCATCGACGTTTAAATCACTTGAACTTCGGCACCATCAATGACCTTGCAAGAAAGGATCTCGTAAGAGGCTTACCTAGATTGAAGTTTGAGAAAGATCATCTCTGCTCTGCATGTCAACTAGGAAAGAGCAAAAAGCATACCCACAAACCCAAACCTGAAAACACCAACTTGGAAGTTCTTAATACCCTTCATATGGATTTATGTGGCCCGATGCGAGTGCAAACAATTAATGGGAAGAAATACATCTTAGTCATCGTTGATGATTATTCTCGGTTTACTTGGGTCAAGTTTTTGAGATCGAAAGATGAAACCCCAGCGGTCGTCATCAAATTTCTGAAGCAAATACAAGTCGGTCTCAACAAAACTGTCAGATACGTCCGTACCGATAATGGCACAGAATTTGTCAATAAAGATTTGACTGATTATTATGAACGTGTCGGCATTTTTCACCAAAAGACAGTTCTGAGGACACTACAGGAGAACGGCGTTGTCGAAAGACGAAACCGTACCCTTGTAGAGGCCGCTAGAACAATGCTGATATTTTCCAAGGCCCCGATGTTTTTATGGGCAGAAGCTGTGGTGACTGCTAGTTACACCCAAAACCGATCCCTCATTTACACCTGTCACGACAAAACCCCATATGAACTGATGCATGATAAGAAGCCTGATCTTACCTTTTTCCGTGTCTTTGGTGCTTTTTGTTACCCTATAAATGACAGTGAAGATCTTGGAAAATTGTAACCAACGGCTCATATTGGAATTTTCATGGGCTATGCATCAAGCAGGAAAGGTTATCGAATCTACAACAAGAGAACCCGATGAATTATGGAAACTATTTGCGTTCAATTCGATAAGCTGACTGAGCAAATGGCTCCTATGCAACTCAGTACAGGACCCGCTCCTACTTTTATGACGCCTAGACAAATAAGTACAGGGCTCGTACCAAATCCGGTTCCTACAGCTCCTTATGTACCCCCCATAAATAAAGAACTGGAGATCTTATTCCAACCAATGTTCGATGAATACTTGGAACCTCCTCGTGTTGAAAGACCGGTCTCTCCTGCTCCAGCAGTTTCAGTACCAGTCAATTCAGCCGGTACACCTTCATCTACTACCATTGATCAAGATGCACCTTCTCTAAGTCATTCACCGTCATCTTCGGCATTACAATCTCCAAGTTTACATCAAGGCGTTGCAGCTGATTCTACTCTCATGGAAGCCAATCCCTTTGCTCCTGTTGACAATCATCCCTTTGTAAATGTATTTGCTCTGAAACCTAGTTCTGAAGCATAATCATCTGGGGATCTTAGTTTAGCAGAATCTCCTTATGTCTCTCAAACACTTCATCATCTTGGGAAATGGAGCAAGGATCACCCACTGGATAATATTATTGGCAATCCCTCTCGGCCGGTATCCACCAGAAAACAACTGGCAACCGATGCCTTATGGTGCTTGTATAACTCTGTACTGTCAAAAGTCGAACCAAAGAACTTCAAATCTGCAATTACTGAAGATTGCTGGTTTCAAGCTATGCAAGATGAGATTCACGAATTTGATCGACTTCAAGTATGGGAATTAGTACCTCAACCAGACTGTGTCATGATTATTGCTCTCAAGTGGATTTACAAAGTTAAACTTGATGAGTACGGTGATGTTCTGAAGAACAAGGCTAGGTTAGTAGCCAAGGGATATCGACAAGAGGAGGGCATTGATTTTGAGGAATCATTTGCACCGGTTGCACATATCGAGGCTATTCGTATCTTCATCGCCAATGCCGCCAGTAAAAACATGATCATCTATCAAATGGATGTAAAGACAGCATTTCTAAATGGCGAATTAAAGGAAGTAGTCTATGTTAGTCAACCAGAGGGTTTTGTTGATCCTGATCATCTGACACATGTTTATCGTCTGAAGAAAGCTTTATACGGTTTAAAGCAAGCCCCTTGGGCATGGTATGATACCTTGTCATGATTTCTTCTGGACAACAAATTTTTCAAGGGTGTAGTTGATCTGACACTATTCACTCGGAAAACAAGCAAACATATTCTTCTTGTTCAAATATATGTAGATGATATCATTTTTGCCTCGACCGACCCTAAAGCATGTGAAATATTTTCCTATGAGATGAGTTCTAAATTTCAAATGTCAATGATGGGGCAAATGTCTTTTTTCTTAGGCTTACAAGTTTCTTAACTCCGAATTACTAACCCCTAAATACCCTAATAACACATGATTTAACTTCATTAACAATATAAAAACGATTTTAAAAGATAAAAACCCTAAATTTATAAATCTTACATGAACCCTAATCCATCATATTAATTATTACATGTGTTATTAATTTTAATATAACAAGAATTGATAAATTAACTAGAATTGATCAAAGATTAGAAATTTTACCGTGATAACAGAATCCCTAAATTTTTTTCTCTTCTTTTCTCCTCTTGAAACCGATCGAACTAATGGGGAGAGGGTTTTTGGGGATTTAATTTGTATTTATAGGCTACTAGAAAAGTTTTAGATAATTCCTAATTGGAATTTGTTTCCAACTAAAACTCCTTTTCTTTTTTTTTTCCTTTTTTTTTCTAAAATTCGTTTTTACTATTCATGGGTAAAAAAAATATTTTTTTTTCTTTTCTTTTATTAATTAATTATCTTTATACCTTAAGTTTTATAAAAACCTAAGCTAATTTGTTAAACCATTTTACTTGAAAACTACTTTCTAAAAATAACTTTTCATTTTTAAATTTACTTTCTAAAAATAGAAAGTCTTCCAAAAACTCTCATATTTTAACAAACTTATTTCTTTCACAAATGACACACTTCTTAATTTAATCCATCACCTAAATATCCACATATTAACCAAAACAATTCTCTCAAAATACCCAATCAATTCCATCATCACTATAAGTGACCTAAAATTAAATTTCTCATCAAATAGACTCATTTCCCTTAACTTAACCACTAAAAACCCCCCCTTAAAAACGGTATGGGGGGGGGGGGGGGGGGGGGGGGGTTTTTTTAAATTAACTAACACAAAAATACGTATACGTATAATAACTTACACAATTAACGTAAACCGCTCGATCACCAAATCATTTCCTGTCACCAAAAAATGAATGAAAATAAACTTCACAAAATTCAACACAAATCCAATCCCATTGAGACGATCACGCTCAATAGATTGATTATCCAATCTCACATATCCCACACAAATACATATAATCTCACATAAACACATAAAATCACATAAACCATACATTGCAACAGATACATTTAGGTCAACACTACGGTTTGACCAACCTGCTCAAGTCATGGTTGTCATAGTATCCCAACCTTAAGAAAATATCGTCCCGAGATTACTCACTCGAGGCAATTAGCACATCGACAACAAACGTGAGGACACTTAGACCTCATTTGATCCTTGCGTTCCCAAGTAAGCTTAGGACCACGCTTCGAATCCTAACGAACTTTTACTAATACCATCATACTACGCTTTTACTTATGACATCTCGATCCACAACATCAACGGTTTCTTGACAACACAAAGAGTCTTGTCAACCTTAATCTCGACTAAATTCCACAATCCGAATCCAACTGCTAATGACTTTGCTTACCCCCACAAGGGTGCAATTAGCAACACAACAACCTCAAACGAAAAGAAGCACCCTACTACATGAACCTCACTCGTCATCAAGAAAACTCATCAAAACTCTTAAGTTGTTGTAACAACGTCATTTACAACCCTACCTCGGCAACTCATCAAACAGAACTGTCTTGAACTCAAGTTATAAGTTGTTACAAACTCAACCGTTTTTGAAGAATTGCTCGACTTCGAGTGATTCCATAAATAAAATAACCAAAACACACAAAACGATTTTAAGGGAATACAAGGTCTACCAAGAACATTACGTACCATCTTTTACTAATACTCTCACGATATCTTGCTTAAGACAAATGTATATACTAGCTCATAAGACAGAAATTCTCAACCGAATTATAGTCCAATCCCTCAAGGACTCACAAGATATGTCCTACCGGATAACCCTGTTTTCTACTTGTATTTCTTTCCAACGTACTACACCTCTCAAGTGAGACCTACCACCCTCCCATAGACCTATTCAACAATAATTTAAAAGTTTCCCATTACTACAATCTAACTTTTTCAACAAGAGTTGGCTGCCTCAACCTTTCTCGTATTACCACTATCTTGTTGGTTGTTTCTTGCACCAAATTCGATCCATTCAACTCACTCTCTCCAGTTACGGCCCATAAAACAGTAACCTACATTCCTTTCTATACCATGGTTTAAATAAAGCACATCCATACTCGAATGATAATCCCCACCTTAGGAAAAAAACTCATCTCACAAAAGTGAGTATTCCAAGTACCTCTAAAATCTACCATACACGTCCTAAGCATAGCTAGAAATGGGGTGACTTAGTCAGTCCATTGACTACACCCAAGTCGCATCGTATCCACCACTCACACTTGGTAACTTGACAACGATATCCTTAGTTATCCTTTCCCACTTCCACTCGGGTAACACAGGTTGTAGCAACAATCTTGAAGACCCTTGATACTCAACTTCCACTTCCGAATAAGCTAAATACTTACTACCGCAGCTAGCTATATCCTTCTTCATACTCGACCATCGATTAGTTAACCTAAAACCACACAACATCGTATCCGCTCCAGGATGGATAGAATACTTTGCGTATACCCTCTTCAATACCAAGGTCCCTTACATTCTCTCAAATGGAGGACCGAACTTGTCTACCAATATGAACACTCTCTAACTCCTTTTCACACTTGTTGGTCCAAGCCACACAACATCTTAATGTTGACCTTCTTGCTTGGACATTTTATCTTATGCCACCAACATCCTTTTCTCAAACCTAGATCGGATCATCGTACATCTATCTCGAACTCATTCTTGGCTTCACTCCTTCTTCCTACTCTACGGTACAACATCTACATTTTCCTTTCCCAGATGGTACTTGGCCTCAAAATCAAACTCACTAAATAACATCCATCCATCATCTTTGCCTCATGTTCAATCCTTCTGATTGAAAGTGTGTTGGAGACATTCATGATCCGTATACGATACTCTCCATGTCTCGTTCACTTAATGCCTCTAGCATTATAAGGCAAAACCTACCACGTTAGCCATGCAATCCTTCATAAGAACCTTCAGTTGTCGCGACGTACAAGCAATCACCTTCTCCCTTTTCCAAGCATGCTTCCAAATCCTTGCTTCGCGCGTCATAATATACTACGAAATCGTCTGCTCCTTCCGGCAATGCCAAGATCGGCTCATTACCCATTTGATTCCTTCCACATCTAGATAGCTTCCTCTTTGCTCCGCTTCCACGTTGTTGGAAAACTTTGCGTACATCTTTTCTTCCTTCACTGACTTCACGATCACCTTTACGTGCGTATCGTACTCCTCCTTAGACTTCGAGTCGGTTTAAAATATCGTCTGTATATATACGTTAACTAGCTTGTCTATATACGGCCATGCACACCCGGCTCATTAACTCCATGAAAACCGCTGGTGCATTGGTTAACCCAAAAGGCATAGCCGTAAACTTTAACGTGTCCATTACGCATCCTAAAAATAGTCTTAGCTACGTCATCCTTGTACACCCTCTTTTGGTGACATCACATACTAATTTTCGATCTCACTCTTCTTGAGATAATCTATGCACATTTCCAAACTACCCAACCTTTCTTCCTACCAATCAATACGAATGTCTTCCCACAACGATTTACCATTCGAACTAAACCCTCACACTTGCAATCTTGCAATATTCCAAACAACTCGTGCCTCTCAAAAGGCTCAAATGACACAGCCATCACAAATCGGCGTCGCTCTTTGTACTAATTCCATACGAAATCCCATCCACGACGAGGGTTAAAACCTACCATCAACTCTATAACCACGCCATGAAGAAATACCAAACATCACAATGCACCAATTGATGTACCCAAAATCACAAATCCAAAATTAAGAAGCAACCGAATATAAACATCGACATAACGAACGAACCCCAGACCTAACAAACGCATCCACGATGCTAGAAACACCCAATGAATAATACCACGTACCACGACCCATTAATTAAAAGATTAAGAACATTTGTACCAAAACCGACTTTTTACCCAAGGAAACTTTCCCTCATAACCTTATACCAATCATTTTAAAACAACAGAATCACCTTAGTTAATAATGCCAAAAGATTGTTTTTTTTAAGTGTAAAAATAAATTTAAATTAAATTTTCATAAACTTATTTTAATTATGATTTTATAAAAGAAATCAAAAGATGGTTAAAACAAATGTGTTGCATTTTATATATATAATTTATTTTCGAAGAAGTTTTTAACACCTAAACGATATGATATCGAATACAACAAAATTACTTTGAAAAGGAATTTATGACTCGCAACAAAAGACATCATGATAGCAAAATAGACTCCCAAAATACCTTAAGGATTCCAATACAAAAATGTTAATTTTCTTGAAAACGAACACGACAGGAACTCTTGCAAACCAAACAAACCATGAGAGTTCATCCATACCAACGGTCATAGAACCGAAACCAAAGAGTATCGCCTCCTTAGACAGGGGAACCAATCAAAACGCCGAACGGAGAATATAGAACACTAGTTTTATGATGGCAACAAAAAATACCAACACGAGCATTGGATATCTCAACGAACAACGAGCTAACAAACCAATTTAAGAATCGCGAAGACAATACCAACGGGTATCCGATGTATCCGCAAATGATAGATGAAAGGGAACCTTACCATCTACGCAACCCAACCTAATATAATCGCCTAATCAGTTAAGAGAAGAATTCTCTAACCACACAACCATTCTTAACAGGATCTCACATCACATCTACACTACCATCTACACAACTATCCAGACTTACATCCTTACATAATATATACAAGCAACAATGATCAATGCAATCAAAGTCACAAAGGTTTTCCACGTGTGTGACACCTTTATAATTATATTCGCGACCATAATTATAATTGCACCTTTTGCACACGCGTACTTACTTCCAAGACCACACCTCTCAATGATAACACACATCTACCACATAGCACTTAATAATAATCCAAATATAACTCAAACATGATAATCCACCTAACGAAACATAAAATCCCAATCGACCAAACGAAACAGAAGTCACATCGTGACCCAAAATATAAAATCAATCCTCGATTATAGTAACGCATCGAGGTAGAAAACGAAATAAACTTATGTTGGGCCTCGCTTGGGTTTGACTTTTCTCTCTCAAAAGTCATCCAACTCCGCGGGTCCAGTGAGGTGAACAATAACAAAGGGATATATACTATTAGATTCCCATAATGAAAAAGTATATATTTCATATTATATAGTAGTAATTCAAAAATAAAAGAAATTTCAAAGCTTTTAGGTACCAGGAACATACGGTAAAATACGTACAACTAACAAACACCTATTCCCTAAAATGCACTATATGAAGGGGAACCCTTAAGCTATAGTCTAGGCTCAACCACCTAGTTCTCTATAACCATAGGCTCTGATACCAATCTGTCACACCCCGCCAAGGCGGAAACGCGAGGCGTAAACAAGAATAGATATCATCACAACACATGGTGTCTATATAGAGAATACTAAAATGCATACAATAAAGTAAAGTATAGACACAAAGTGTCATAACAATACCTATAACTAACCAAAACATAAAAGGCGTCTTTATTGATGAAAAAGAGGTCTCGTCAATAAATGACATGCAAAAACATAATCCAAACAATTCATGCAAACGCATTTATTCAAACAGAAAGCATAAATAACTCCAAGCATCCTACGGTCTCTTCTAGCCACTTCGCTCTATCTTAACACCATTAAGCTCACCTGAAAATGATGCTTAAAAACGTCAACACAACGGTTGGTGAGAGTCATAGGTTTAAGACTCACATTATAAACCTTTCAAACCAATTACTGCGATTATCAAAACAATATAGGACAATTATGCAACATATGAACTTATGCTAACATGCAATCCACATATTAGGTAGGAACGTTACCCCTGATCCATTTCAAACAACCTAGGTAGGAACGTTACCCCCGATCCATTACAACAACTGGGTAGGAACGTTACCCCCGATCCCATTTCAACAACTAGGTAGGAACGTTACCCCCGATCCCATATGTCACTTACGCACCTAAAAGTCTACCAGCTGGAGCTTATACTTAGGCCTGGACCAACAATACTGGGTAGGCGTACCCCTCCGATCCCAATTCACTATTATTGAGTAGGCGTACTCCCCGATCCCAAATCAATAACACTTGACATGTCAATATAGAACATGCAAGTAAACCACATTCAACATGCAACAATAAGTCATATAGCAATCACATAATTCACACTGAAAGCAAAACACATAATCACAGCAATTCAAAACATTTAGCATCATTTCCATCCCAATGTAAAAACATTTAAAAGTGGGACTATGAAACTCACCTTTGCTTAGCTCTCAAAAACTTCCAACAAGGCTTCACAAATAACTAGCACAAATCTAAGCAACAAAATACCTCGTGTTACACGCTACTAAGCCGAAAGCTTAATGTACATGTAACATTCATATGATGGATGTCTAAGATGTTTTATTAACCCCATGGGTCACCTTGACACCATACCCAACCTTAACCACTTCATTAACAAGTTTCACTAGTTAATCACAATTCGTACCAAACTGCAAAATTTTGACGTGACTTATCGCATTCAAAGAACACTACTTAATGACATCACAAATTCAAACAATAAACACCTATGTTCATGTGATATATTAACTACCTGGTGACTCCCAGAAAGCCAATTACATACACAAGTATCCCTAAAAAAATCAAACTTCAAACATCTCAATTCGAGTCCCCTGAATTATTTTTTTGGGGCGGGTTTAAACTAAAAAAGATTTATTCTTAAAAATCATACTTTAGACTTCAAATAATTAATTTCCTTTGGTGGGATCATTAATAGAGACATAAGGACATCCCCACGAATCTTGTTTGAATATTAAATACCTTCCACTACTTTAATTCATGAAACATATGGGGTTTGAAAGTAGACTCTCTGTAGATAATTTTAGGCTTTTGAAAATCATTAAAAGCTTTCCGTATGATCAAGTTATGACCCTCGCAAGATGACCCTTCTAAACTGCCAACAATTTAACTCCGAATTTACTAACCCTAAAACCCTAATTACACATGATTAACTTCATTAACAATATAAAAACGATTTTAAAAGATAAAAACCCTAAATATATAAATCTTTCAGAGCCAAATCCATCATATTAATTATTACATGTGTTATTAATTTTAATATAACAAGAATTGATAAATTAACTAGAATTGATCAAAGATTAGAAAATTTACCTTAGAAAAGATCCCTAAATTTTTTTCTCTTCTTTTCTCCTCTTGAAACCGATCGAACTAATGGGGAGAGGGTTTTTGGGGATTTAATTTGTATTTATAGGCTACTAGAGAAGTTTTAGATAATTCCTAATTGGAATTTGTTTCCAACTAAAACTCCTTTTCTTTTTCTTTTTTTCCTTTTATTTTCTAAAATTTGTTTTTACTATTCATGGGTAAAAAAAATATTTTTTTTCTTTTCTTTTATTAATTAATTAATTATCTTTATACCTTAAGTTTTATAAAAACCTAAGCTAATTTGTTAAACCATTTTACTTGAAAACTACTTTCTAAAAATAACTTTTCATTTTTAAATTTACTTTCTAAAAATAGAAAGTCTTCCAAAAACTCTCATATTTTAACAAACTTATTTCTTTCACAAATGACTCACATCTATTTTAATGCCAGTACCTAAATATCCACATATTAACCAAAACAATTCTCTCAAAATACCCAATCAATTCCATCATCAATATAAGTGACTAAAATGAAATTTCTCCATCAAATTTCCCTTAACTTAACCTCTAAAACCTAAACGTATCATTAATTACTAACACAAAAATACCTATATGTATAATTACTTACACAATCAACGCGAAACCGCTTCGATCACCAAAATCATTTCCTTGTCACCAAAAGTGAACGAAATGAACTTCACAAAATTCAACACAAATCCAATCCCATTGAGACGATCACGCTCAATAGATTGATTATCCAATCTCACATATCCCACACAAATACATATAATCTCACATAAACACATAAAATCACATAAACCATACATTGCAACAGATACATTTAGGTCAACACTACGGTTTGACCAACCTGCTCAAGTCATGGTTGTCACACATTGTCAAAAGACAGAACCGTACTCTTGTTGAGGCTGCTAGGACAATGCTGATATTTTCCAAGGCCCCGATGTTTCTATGGGCAGAAGTTGTGGCTACTGCGTGTTACACCCAAAACCGATCCCTTATTCACACTCGTCACTGCAAAACCCCATATGAGCTGGTGCATGACAAGAAGCCTGATCTTACCTTTTTTAGAGTCTTTGGTGCTCTTTGTTACCCTACAAATGACAGCGAAGATCTTGGAAAATTACAACCAACAGCTAATATTGGAATATTCGTTGGTTATGCACCTAGCAGGAAAGGGTATAGAATCTACAACAAAAGAACCCGACGTATTATGGAAACTATTCACGTGCAATTCGATGAGCTGACTGAGCAAATGGCTCCTGTGCAACTCAGTACAGGACCCGCTCCTACTTTTCTGACGCCTGGACAAATAAGTTCAGGGCTCGTACCAAATTCGGTTCCTGCAGCACCTTATGTACCCCCCACAAATAAAGAACTGGAGATTTTATCCACCATGTTACATGAAATACATGGAACCTCCTCGTGTTGAAAGACCGGTCTCTCCTGCTCCAGCAGTTTCAGTACCAGTCAATTCAGCCGGTACACCTTCATCTACTACCATTGATCAAGATGCACCTTCTCCAAGTCATTCACCGTCATCTTCGGCATTACAATCTCCAAGTTTACATAAAGGCGTTCTAGCTGACTCTACTCTCATAGAAGACAATCCCTTTGCTCCTGTTGACAATCATCCCTTCATAAACGTATTTGCTCCAACCTAGTTTTGAAGCATCATCATCCAGGGATCTTAGTTCAGCGCAGATTCACCTTTATGTCTCTCAAACACTTCATCATCTCAGGAAATAGAGCAAGGATCACCCGCTGGATAATAATATTGGCAATCCCTCTCGGCCGGTATCCACCAGAAAACAACTGGCAATCGATGCCTTATGGTGCTTGTATAACTCTGTACTGTCAAAAGTCGAACAAAAAAACTTCAAATCTGCAATTACTGAAGATTGCTGGTTTCAAGCTATGCAAAATGAGATTCACAAATTTGATCGACTTCAAGTATGGGAATTAGTACCTCAACCAGACTGTGTCATGATTATTGCTCTCAAGTGGATTTACAAAGTTAAACTTAATGAGTACAGTGATGTTCTGAAGAACAAGGCTAGGTTAGTGGCCAAGGTTTATCAACAACAGGAGGACATTGATTTCGAGGAATCATTTGCACCGGTTGCACGTATCGAGGCTATTCGTATCTTCATTGCCAATGTCGCCAGTAAAAACATAACCATCTATCAAATAGATGTAAAGACAACATTTCTGAATGGCGAATTGAAGGAAGAAGTCTATGTTAGTCAACCAGAGGGTTTTGTTGATCCTGAGACATATGTTTATCGTCTGAAGAAAGCTTTGTACGGTTTAAAGCAAGACCCTCGGGCCTCGTATGATACATTGTCACGATTTCTTCTAGACAACAAATTTTCCAAGGGTGCAGTTGATCCGACACTATTCACTCGGAAAACAGGCAAACATATTCTTCTTGTTCAAATATATGTAGATAATATCATTTTTGCCTCGACCGACCCTAAATCATGTGAAATATTTTCCTATGAGATGAGTTCTAAATTTCAAATGTCAATGATGGGACAAATGTCTTGATTCTTAGTTTAAAAGTTTCGCAAAAAATCCCGAAGGCATTTTATTAAGCAATCACAAATTTGCTCTTGAAATATTAAAGAAATTTGGGATGGATTTGTGTAACCCTGTTGATACACCCATGGTGGATCGAGTCAAACTGGATGAGGACCCCTTAGGGATTCCAGTTGACCAGACTCGATTTTGTAGTATGGTCGGCTCCCTAATGTATCTCACTGCCAACAGACCCGACCTTGTATTCACTGTATGCATGTGTGCTAGGTATCAGGCTTCGCCTACCAAAAAGCAACTTGTAGCACTTAAACGGGTCTTTCGGTATCTCAGAGGAACCATTAATTAGGGTCTTTGGTATTTGAAAGACACTTCTATGACACTAATGGCCTATGCAGATGCGAGCCATGCAGGTTGTCAAGACACATGAAGAAGTACGCCAGGAAGTGCTTAGTTCCTTGGAAATAAATTAGTCAGTTGGTCATCAAAGAAACAAAAGAGCACTGTGATCTCTACAATAGAGGTTGAATACATTGCCATGTTTGGATGTTGTGCTCATATACTTTAGATGAGATCACATCTTATAGACTATGGCTTTGTCTTCCATAAGATTCCCCTGTATTGTGACAATCGCAATGCCATTGCTCTCTGCTGCAATAATGTCCAGCACTCCCGGTCCAAGCACATTGACATACGACACCATTTTATAAGAGAGCAAGTTGAGAAAGGTGTGGTTGAATTGTACTTCGTGACGACGGATTATCAGCTCGCGGATATATATTTACCAAAGCATTACCAAGAGAGCGGTTCGAATTTATCCTCCCACGTCTTGGTATGAAGAGTATGTCTCCGAAAACTCTTAAACGTCTTCAAGAAGGAGAAGAAGAGTAAAGGATGGTCCTCCTATATCCTATGTAAATATGTATATAGCTAAAATCCAAAAAAAGAAAATACAAAAATATAAAACCTACAAAAACCATAAAAAATCAAGAAATAGAAAATACCAAAAATAGTTTTTCAAGACATGTCTTCCATTTATCGATAACATTTACAGGCCTAGAAATGTCATTCAATAATGACACGGGTCTTTAAATGAAGCTCGAACGGAAGCTCAAACTTTTCAAAATTTGACTCTCAATCAACGACTACAGCTCTTTAAATAGAAAACGGGTCATTGATTGAGGGGGAGAGTGTTTTTCAAATTTATGACACTTAACGGGCATTTTAACTCATCAAATAATTAATTGATTGGAAATGGTTTGCGTATTGAACGGGGTTTCAAATTAAAGGGGATTTAAAGTCATTTTAACTCAAAAGGACAAAATTATCTTTATGTTGTGAGTTTAGGGTCTTATGTGCAATTTGCTAAATGTTTCCTAGGCTTATCTAAATATAAGGACCTTTTTGTGTTTTTTCTGAAACTTGAATAGTCTGTTTTAATACATTGAAAAGGATTTTGGAAGTTTAGGGACCAATTCTTCCAAACGGTGAAACTAACAAAGTATTAAAGGTGTAGCGAGTTACAATGGGTCAAACTTTCAAAATATCAGTCAAACCTAATTTCTAAAAACCCTCTCTCGCAACTCGCTACTTTGAAGCCTTTCTTGATTTGTGATTTCTATGGTTTTTCTTTCCAAGGTATCTACTGCTTATTGTTCTATATCATATAAACATCATTAATCTAAAACATGGCAGCCTTA
>BQNB010124803.1:0-19876 GCA_026074375.1 Tanacetum coccineum
AAACCCTCAAAAAACCACAAACCCGCCAACAAATATTTAGGATATTTCGTTCAATAAACAAATGCTCTTTGGTTTTCAATTGTAGTTGGAATTTTACATTACAACAAGTATGATTTATAGGATACGAATTCTAGAAAATTACAATTTCATACTGTTTGAAATGACATATCTTTACCAGGCATTAGTCATTTCGTAACATGGAATTGGTAAATCAAGGTTGCTTCCCAAAAAGATTCTCACTGTCCATGCAAAACCCTAATTATCAAAATGAAACAAAAAAAATAATAAAAAAGGACACTCGCTGTCCAAAACACGCGAGCAACTGGCAAACCCTAATTATCAAAATGAAACAAAAAATAATAATAAAAAAACCAAACTCGCTGTCCAAAACACGCGAGCAACATTTTTATTTTGTTTCTTTCCTACGATAATAACCAGGTTGGTGTATAAGAACGACACGTGTTCATCGAGTTGCTAGCTGTCCAAAACACGCGAGCAACATGGTTTTTTTCGTAATGTCAGAGTGCCATGGCTTCTGCAAGAAAACATGTTTTGCAGTTGGCTCATTTCGTAAATTTCGCATGTTTTTATTAAGATTCTTTTAGATTTCAACGCAAAGTGTACCCTTCGTCGTTTATAAAATAAGTACATGCATTTTCACATATTTCTAAATCCACCACTACCTTTTGCATTATCATTTTCTATTAAACGCACACTTTCTTTCATTCTTCTAAAAGTATATTACATAGATGGTCCATGTGGTTTGGCAAAAATTATATCTACCGTCCTTGTGTGTTTTAGTGTGTGTTTTTTCCAATGTTTTGAAACCCGGTTCGACCCGGTCGGGTCAACCGGTTGAACCGGTTTCGGCCAAAAAAACGGGTCAAATTAAACCGGGTTCTTAACATGCTTATATCTTGATATATATGTTTGTTTTGTGAATTTATTATTTTAAAAAAAAACAACATTTTCTATGTTTGTTTGTGATTGTTTCGTGTATTGTGTATTTCTATTTTATTTTAGAGTAAATTACACCGTTTGTTCTTAAGATTGTATCAAATCTGTATGTTCAGTCTCAGTTTCAAAATAAGCGAATCAAACCTCCTCAATGTCTTCATTTTGCTTCTCCGCTAGTACTTTTAACTAACATCGTTCAGTCAAAACTTGTTAGACATCTTGTGTGCCTTTTATGTGAGGATAAATTGGTCATTTCGTGCAATTGTCTTTTTTTTTTCTTCTTCTACCTTCTCTACACATCAACCCAGATATTTAATTCACCAATAAATCTTTGTGCAATTCTTTAATGACACACATACATTAAGGGGGTGTTGTGACTATGTGCTGTTTGTTTATTAAGAGGCTCTGAATCTGAATCTGATTCGCACATCTGAATCTGAATATTCGGTAGAAAAGTCTGAATTTGATTCTCATCTTAATCTGAATAAGTGGTTGAGAAGTCTGAATCTGAATGAAATAAAACTGTTTGTTTTGATAAAAATGTATATATGTGTTAAACAATAGTTTTTACAATGTAAATATAAAACGATTGCATTCGTACAAAAAATAAATTTTATTAAATAAAAAAACAAAATTTATAATATAATCAATTTAAATTTAAAAGTATTTAAAAAAACATGCAATCTCATGTTTATTCGACAAAGAAAAAAAACGTGTTAGAGTTTAAATTGAACTTTTAAAACGATTAACTAAATGAGTCGCGCTAGAATTAAGATGTATGAGTCTGAAACCGTACCCTTCAATTTGAACAAAATATAATTATAATCTAATACATCTTCTATAACAAAATATATGCAATCAATCTATTTAATACTTTTAATACAAAAGATAAAAGTGAAACAAGAAAAAAAATAAGAAATGAAAAAAAAAATAACAGCAAAGTAGAAAATAAATAAAAAAAGCCCATTACCCACATGGATGTGACAATGGGATACCAAATTTACTCCTCGATCTTTAAGCGAATGAATTTCCCGAATAATGGAGAGCCAAGTCGAATACCGAAATGGGGATGAGGAAGGTAACTTGGAACCATGGATAGACAAGATCAAATGACACCACAGAGAATTGTCCCAGATATTTAATTCACCTATAAATCTTTGTGCAATTCTTTAATGACACACATACATTAAGGGGGTGTTGTGACTAAGCTTATATGATGGGCTTATAAGCTTATATGTGTTAGATAAGCTTAAACTAAGTGTTTGAATAAGCTTATATAAGTAAGCTTATAGAAAAGTGTTTTGATAAGCCCAAAATTTATGTCTTCTTTAAAGAGGAACATGCTTATATAAGGATATTTTATAAAAAAGATCTTTATACCATTTATTTAATCACTACACCTATTTAATGTTTATGTGCTTTCTTATTATTTTACTTTATTAATTATGATAAGCTAAATTAAACACTTAGCAAAGACTTATAAGCTCATAAACCTAATTTATAAGCCTAGCCAAACCTAAACAACATAAACATTGTACCTAGAGTCAAATACTCCTTTCCTAACCCTTTTTAATTTTCTTTAACATTGTTCTTGAGTTTTTGATTAAAGGAAATAAAGTTAAAGTGGAGAAAAGAAAGTAAAGCAAAAAAAAAGTGAAAAAGTTTTATATTTTTTAATTGAAAAATAAAGTGAAAAAGAAAGAAAAGATCAATGAAGTTTCGTAAGTTGAAATAAAGATTCAAAATATATATTAGGTCTATTTATAATTAGAGGAAAGTGAATATGAGATTGTCTCACATCTAACCTTACATGCGAAACGTTTCAAAATCACTAAAACTTATGTCATTTTGATTATTATTTTTTTAAAATTGAAGTGGTGGAGCTAATATATGCAACATGAAACACTTTTTAATAGTGAATTAAATCAAATCATTGTTGAATCTGTTAGACAATAAAAACCTCGTGGGTCTTATTCATACTATTGATGACTATTTATAATGACAATTACATAGACACTATCGATGAGATATGCCTTCCGAATATTGGAGAAGAAACTAGATGGGTAAAGTGTGTCCCGATAAAAATCAACGTTCTTGCCTGGAAAATCAAGACCGATGCTTTACCTACCCGGTTCAACATTTCTCGTAGAGGTATTGACATTCAGGATATGTCGTGTCCCATTTGTGATAATGCTATTGAATCGACGGACCATTTGTTCTTTAGGTGTGGATTGGTTCGGGACATTGCTAATAAGATTTTGAGCTGGTGGAATTTGGATCACGCAAACTTGAACTCATATGCAGAATAGAAGTCTTGGCTTGTTTCAATTCGTATGGATTCCAAACTCAAAAAGATGTTCGAAGGAGTTTGGTACTCCATTTGGTGGTACGTTTGGATCTATCGAAACAAGCTCTTATTTGACGAGAGAAAACCTTCGAAGTCGACGCTTATTGATAATGTCATTGCTAGTTCTTTTTATTGGTGTAAGTATAGATCTAAAGCCTCGTTCGGATGGAACGAATGGCTCAAAAACCCCTATATTATTGTTTTGTAATCTAGCTCCTTGCTAGTTTTTGTTTCTAATAAAATCGCCGTTCCAAAAAAAAAAATTACATAGACACTATTAAACCCTAATGGACCCTAAGCCCACATGCGGGTTTGGGCCTTCTAATCTCTACCATCTAATACTCTCCCGCAGTCCGAGCGGCGAAATCACGAAAGCTTGAGACTGAAAAAGAAAACACGAAACATTAAAGCTAATTAAAAACTAATTTGCAACAATGAGTCTTCATATGGTACAAGTAGCAACATAAGCCTCACACACGAACACAATTAGCCGTTGAAGAAATCCGTCGAACAAATCTTCAAACTTGAAAGTCACGAATTGATAAACGTGGATAAAACCAAAGTATTTTTTATTCTTTTTATACGGGATAACCCAAAATATCCCTTTTTTTATAACCCAAAGTATCATTTTTTTAATACGAGATAACCCAAAATATATTTTTTTGATAAAATAACATGACGAGATAAGCTAAAACACTCAAAATTATGTGTTATGTCATTTATACCCTATGCATTTGTGTCTTGATTTCCACACTCTAGTAAGTAATGTAGAGGTATAAATGGCAACACATACACACATTTTGAGTGTGTCAATCAATAAGTGAAATGTGCAAATCACTTCCCTTCATGTAAAGGGAAAAAATGGATGGGAGAGAAAGTTATCTTTCTTTTGAAGCTTCCTAATTAAATTAGAGAATTTATTCATTTATCCCTAGAAAAATATTACCAAAAAAATTCATATAAATAAAACATAGATGTCAACAAAATAACATCTAGTCAGAGATTATGGATGGATGAACATTTTGACCCAGATCCTGGTACCAAAAAGGTGCCGTATCGGTAACGTGCCTAATCGGTACCGATTTCTACTACATGGTACGGTATCGAGACTACGAATAACGGGAGAAAAAAATTGGTACCTTCGAAAACAGTGCGGGATATAAACGGAAAATTCTGGCACAAAATGCGCTATTTTTAAATAAATTTTATGATCCAAAAAATCTTAGTAGTCTCGCCCCTGCATACTACAATGAAACAAATCGACCATAAATCCAAACACAAAGTTGAAGGGAAAAGAGCTCCTAAAATGGTAGCCTATTATGAATCACAAAATTTATCAATTTTATATTCATAAACTGTCTCGATCATCATCAATCATATTTCAGTAATATTGATGATCTTTTGCTAAAGAGTTAGGTTTATTGTTAATGATGTGTATCTTTGTTAAATACAAACTTGAATATGTACTCGACTTTATTCACCCGAAGTATTTATTTAATAAGTTATGTTTATTGTTAATCAATCTTGTTGTTCAAGACGAAACATAAGTAACAATATACGTCTTCATCTTTAATTTGCTTTGGTTTAAAAATCAGGAAAAACAAAATGTTTACCGTTTTCTCGGTGACGAGTACCGGAACCGATACTTGTACCGAAACCTTGTTCGGTACGATACCGGTACACACTTTTACGCTCTGAAAAAATACGATACCACCAATTAAACACCAGTCCAATACGGGATTGATACCAATCTCATCCCTATCAACGAGTTATATGACATATATATTTTATTATCTAAATGTCAAACATTTATTTTTCCTTAAAAAAAATCCGAACACTTTTTTGTTGGTTCATTTTCCTGTCTGCATTATTAATACACCAAAACTATTAGACCATCTGATGTCTTTAAATTTTACAAACTTATCACGTATGATATAACTATACAAGTGAGATCAAGCATTACAAATTTCCAAGAGATCTTATATTTCGGGTTCAAATAATAATAAAGCACCAACATAAACAAAAACTTTTGACGTAATGAATACATATTATCCGTTTTAATATTCGTTTTCTTCGTTAGGCAATGAAATGGAATATATGGCTAGGTTGCTTATCATAAGAATAGCAAATAAAGTCATTATGTATTTAATCTATAATGCATACCTAGAAATAGTAATTATTCATTTTAGATAAGCTCATTTGGAATTTTTTGTTGGGACCAATTCATCTCTAATTAATTTATGGGTGCTACTATTGGTACCCTCTGGCTCGTCAGAAAGTACAAAAAAGGTACAAAAGATTCATTTTGTACCCCCTTTTTGCAGTATAACGCAGTTTTATTTCAGGTTCTGTTTCGTATTTTTTGACAGTTTTCAAGACGAAACATAAGTAACAATATACGTCTTCATCTTTGATTTGCTTTGGTTTAAAAATCAGGAAAAACAAAATGTTTACCGTTTTCTCGGTGACGAGTACCGGAACCGATACTTGTACCGAAACCTTGTTCGGTACGATACCGGTACACACTTTTACGCTCTGAAAAAATACGATACCACCAATTAAACACCAGTCCAATACGGGATTGATACCAATCTCATCCCTATCAACGAGTTATATGACATATATATTTTATTATCTAAATGTCAAACATTTATTTTTCCTTAAAAAAAATCCGAACACTTTTTTGTTGGTTCATTTTCCTGTCTGCATTATTAATACACCAAAACTATTAGACCATCTGATGTCTTTAAATTTTACAAACTTATCACGTATGATATAACTATACAAGTGAGATCAAGCATTACAAATTTCCAAGAGATCTTATATTTCGGGTTCAAATAATAATAAAGCACCAACATAAACAAAAACTTTTGACGTAATGAATACATATTATCCGTTTTAATATTCGTTTTCTTCGTTAGGCAATGAAATGAAATGGAATATATGGCTAGGTTGCTTATCATAAGAATAGCAAATAAAGTCATTATGTATTTAATCTATAATGCATACCTAGAAATAGTAATTATTCATTTTAGATAAGCTCATTTGGAATTTTTTGTTGGGACCAATTCATCTCTAAATAATTCATTCCATCTAAAAGTGTAGAAGTATAAACTATGACTTAACTTTTTGCTCATTGAAGAGACTCATAGATAAACTTCACTCTTCATAGTCATATTTTTTTAGTAGTTGCAATTATTACATGCATATGCCATTTTTTTTATGAGGGATGCTAAATCCACAAAAAGATTCACAAAAAAAGTTTTACAAAAATGATGTGGCATGCATTAATAGGGAGATGTTAATCAAAAAGGAAGAAAGAGAAATGACTAAAAAGATTTTGATTGGATACATGTCATTTTGTGGAAGTTATTTTGTGGATGTAGCAATTCTCTTTTTTTATACATGATGTTATACAAATCGACTTTGTTCTTTTTGTATTGATTTTGTCTAAAAGAAACTCCTACATTTGTGTTGTTTTATTTGTATAGATGAAGAGACATGCGTAGTTAATCAGAAACTCGAACGAACACATAAAAAGCGAATTCAATAATTAAGCTAATCCATATATCAGTTGAACAAATTTGAGATTCATCTAGAACTCATGATTACATCGCCTCTTAAGAGAAGAAACCCAAATAAAAACTTTATTAAAAGTCTTAATTCACTATTTTAGATCTATTTGTCGCTCTTAAAAATAAACCTTAATCTTTAAAACACTTAAGTAAAATTGATGAAAATAAAATTTAAAAAAGCATCATCGAGGATTCTCACTACAACAATCGGGGTTTTCCCCAGCGACATTTCGGCGTTTTCCCCAGCGACATGTCGCTGGGGAAACCTTTCCCCAGCGACATGTCGCTGGGGAATAGTCGCTGGGGAATACTCGTCAGGTAGGGCTGTAAACGAACTGAACGTTCAGCGAACCGTTCGCAGATCGTTCGGCGGGAAACTCGTTTATGTTCGTTTATTTAATAAATGAACGAACACGAACAAGATTTTTGGTCCGATTGGCTAAATAAACGAACATGAACAAACGCTTCGTTCGTTCATTTATGTTCGTAAACGTCCGATTATGTCCGTCCAATTTTGTTCATTTATTTCGTTCGTTTACGTTCGATTATTTTTGTTCGATTAACATCCCAAATGTTAAAAAAATAATAAATTATATATCAAGTATTTTAAGGTCCCTAACAATAATATATTAATACAGTACTTAAGTATTTATTAATTTCCTTATGTAAGCATCGACTATGCATACTAATGATGCTAGTATAGTAATATGACTATATTTTAATATCAGCTAGGATGTAAATGATGTTATTCTTAAGACCATATTTTAGGATAATGATTATATATAAAAATAAGATGATCATATGGTTTGTTTAAAGTAACAACGTTAGTTACACACTTGTTAATGTCCGTTTACGTTTATATATGATCGTTTACGTTCATTTATGTCCGTTTATGCTCATTTATGTTCGTTTACGTTCGTTTAACTTATTAATGAACGAACATAAACGAACATGAACAAGCTCAAATCTAAATAAACGAACATGAACAACAATTTTGGTTCGATTACGCGTTCGTGTTTGTTTATTTGTTCGGCTAAAATTAAATAAACGAACATGAACATACCTCCGTTCACGTTCGTCCGGTTCGTATACAGCCCTATCGTCAGAGATACAATCCCCAGCGATAATCCCCAGCGATAATCCCCAGCGAAGACGTGGGTCCCACACGTTTTTCGGTCAAGCAATTTGTGCCACGGTGGCAAATCTTTCCCCAGCGACATGTCGCTGGGGATTCTTTGGGTTAAATTAAGACTAAACTTAATTATGGAGTATCCCCAGCGACATGTCGCTGGGGAAAGTTGTTAAAAATATTTAAAGTAGTATTTTCCCCAGCGACATGTCGCTGGGGATAATTTAAAAAAAAATTAGTTTTATGTATCCCAGCGACTTGTCGCTGGGGATAAATTTTTAAAAAAAATTAATTTCGATTTTCCCCAGCGACAAGTCGCTGGGGATACATTTAAAAAAAAATAATTTCGAGTTTCCCCAGCGACAAGTCGCTGGGGATAAATTTAAAAAAAATTAATTTCGATTTTCCCCAGCGACAAGTCGCTGGGGATACATTTTAAAAAAAATTAATTTCGAGTTTCCCCATAAAGTCTGCATTTTTTTAATACAGCCTGCACAACAGGCGTTTTCCAGATTTTTTTCGGGAATTTTTCCGGAAAAAATCTACCAAATAACAAACATGTACCAAAACCTGTATAGACTCACCACAACTTGTACCAAAACACAAATACAAAGTAAACGGATCAACGCAATACAAATACATCACAATTTGTACCAAAACCAAAAGATAATAAAGCTAAATCGTCTAAAATCCGAATAAGTCTACAAAATGGGGCTTCCTAGTCATAAACGAGGCTATACAAGTCAATATTTAACATAATAGGATAGGGAAACAAGTGTTTAAATGTCATGAACCTAAAGTACCAATGTAGCATACTAATAATATATAACACAACTACCTCTCGCCGTCGTCATCCTCATCATCGCCACTCTCCTCGTCATCACCACACCCGCCACTCCCGCTAGCACCGCCCGACTCAAACTCCTTAAACATATCCGCGTACTTGTTGTCGCTTCTGAAAAGACTCATCATAAAGTCTACCTTTCTATGCATGCTCTTGAGCGACTTGTCAACGGGGGCTGACATACTTGGCCTGGATGTGGCCCGTGATGGCAATACCCGACCCACACCGGGAATGTGCCCACGAAGCTTACCCCCTCTTGCCAACGCATTGATCTCATCCTCCGTGTACTCACCCGTAGCCTCAAGCCTTTTCATCTCCTCCTATGTAGTGACAAAAACACAAGATAGTAAATATATTAGTCGGGTTGCTACATTATTTCTCGATAATTCATTAAAGTGTGTTTTGAAACAAAACTTACATATATGCGGCGGTCCTCATCCTTAGGGAATACCCCGTCAACAGTGTGTGTTCGCCAGAAGGTGTCAATGAGTGAAGGGTACTCCTGAGTGTCTGAGGCCTGCCTCTGTACATACACACGCATATAAGATGAAACTAATTAAAAACGACAAATCACAACACACCAAAGCGTATAATCAGATATATATGTATATATGTATGTAAAATAATTATAATGTTTATTACCATCTCATCTCGAAGGCGAGCCAGCGACCGGGATCCCTGTCGAGATGTGACCACGCTCTTTTGCCGGTTTAGCCGATTTTGAGCCGGGCTCGAGCAAGGTTGCATAGGGATCTATTTCCATACTTAATACTTATCCCACTCAGCGCTGTATTCCTCGGGACGTGCCTGCCTGATCGCCTCCAGATCGTAACTCACTGGTGGTGGGGTCTGCCTTCCAATACTTGGCCTTGAAAGAAGCCTTGTTGGTATTGTAGGCTTTTTGCAAGTGCATGTTGATGCCTTCGCTGATCTCTGTCCAGCGGGAGGAATCCATGTGCGGCCTGAGGTCAAACATGGTCTGCAATCATATACAACCAAACGAACATAGTTGTTAGAGATTATATTTATATTTTTATTTTTTTATATTGATTATAAAATCAAATAAACGAATTTAGTTAAATATTACCCACAATTAAATAAAGAACTCGATAATGAATATACATAAAGGATATCTGACCCCAATCTCTGAAATGATCGCGCCTTCCGATCCTTCGAAGACCTTCTCCCAAGTAGGTAGTTACTACGCACACTACCTAACGACCTCCCGATGTAATTAGATCAGTGAGCGCATGGGGACCGAGAGGGTTTAGGCGTTTTGTTTGTCACCCTGCTCAAAATTGATCGGGACGGGGCCTTTAGCTACCGCGATCTCCTTTAGCGAAAGGTTTCGGGTCTTGTCGCGGGTATTCAGCCGGCCCGCTCCCCTGCCGCCCAAATTAGGCTTTCTTTTCTTTTTTTTTTCTTCTTTTTTCTTTTTTTTTTTTGTCTTTTTCGTTTACCTTTGCATGCATAAATCAAGTTAGTGATATGTCATAAAAAAAAAAAATTAAGGCTAGCAAGTCAATTATGTACAAATTTATATTGTATTACATAATCACGAAATCTTACCTTTGTTTGCCAAAGCAGACCCCCGCAACAGGATGTGTACATCGTGTGATAGGGGACTCGATCAAACACAGCCACCCGTCACCTACGTGGGACGTGCGACTCTGCTGAAATCTGTACAAAGTACAATTAGCGTCCCAAAACTGGGGAACTTTCCGAAATTATTTTGATAAATTAATATCTGGTCGTTTTCTATAGGTTGATTAATTCTCAGACGGGGATTCTTTCGAAATTAATCACTAAAATCTAAACATTCCTAAATGGTTCAATGAAAACAAATATCAAACGCAGATCCATATATATCATCATAAAAACATACATTTAAATCAAATAAGTGTTTTTAAACACTTTTAAAATATGCTGTTCTTAAACAGCTTAATTCTGATAAAGCTGTTTAAAAGCAGCTTATTTCAATTTTTTTTTTTTTTAATTATTTCGGCATATATGAGCTTATTGTATTAATAACCACCCCGGAGTAAACAAACGGCTTATATCACAAAGTTTTATCGTATTAATAACCACCTTGGAGTAATAACACAAAGTAAACAAACGGCTTATATCAACAAAGTTTTATCATTAACAACTTATTATAATTATCAAACTTTCATTAACCAAACGGCTTATATCTAATATTTCACTTCCAACAACAATAATAACCACTATATCCGTATAAACACGAAACATACATAATTTCAACCCAATTCAACTAATAATAACTATAAACTAACAATATTTAAACAATAAACATTCCCACGCGACACATTCCCCGGCGACATGTCACCCGGGATACCAAAATGAGAAAAAAAAAATTATAACATACCTTGGATGTGGATTCGGCTCGTTGTCGCTCGGCTGTCAACTCGGCTCGTTCACTTTCTTGGCTGCCGTCGGTACAAACTGCCAAAACCAAAAAAAAATTTACTTAACAAAATTTTATAATTAACAACTTCTTACAAAGATAATAATCTTGTTTAACCAAATCATATTATAATTAACAAAATTAAAAAAATATATACAACCAAACCACCTGTGACGTCGAACCAAAAACAAAACTTATCACGCACCACCAATAATTAGAGGGTTAGAAAAAGAAGATATAGAATTATCATTTAGAGGGTAAAGAAAGAATTATGGTTTGAGGAAGAGGTGCTCGTGTAACCGCCGGTGGGGGTGGTGAAGGAGGTGGTGGTGGTGATGGAGGTGGTGGTGGTGCTCGAATTGTTTGTGATGGTAGATTTTGAAGAGGTTGGGCGCTGCAAAAATCGCCAAGAAGAAGTTATATGTTTTTTTCGTTTTTGTTATACTGTAAAGATGCAACAGATCTACTTTATCAATAATTGTTTTCCCCGGCGACAATCCCCAGCGACATGTCGCTGGGGAAACATTTATTTTTGTCGTTTAGCGTATTTGGCGGGGCAACGAAAATTTTGGTGGGTTATTATCCCCGGCGACATGTCGCCGGGGAAAACTTAAAATTAAATAATAAATAACTTTTTTAGTATATTTTATTAACTTTTTTATAAAATATATAATAACTTTTTTATAAAACATATAACTTTTTATAAAAAATATAAATTGGTTCGTTTCGGCCGGGTCGGTCCGGTTCCTCGTTTCGTATATAATTATTATCTAAAATGATTTTTTATAAAATATATAACTTTTTATAAAAAATATAAATTGGTTCGTTTCGGCCGGGTCGGTCCGGTTCCTCGGTTCGTATATTAATTATAATTCGAAATGATTTTTTATAATTACTTATCCCCGGCGACATGTCGCCGGGGAATCATCAAAAATAAAAAAATAACTTTTTTTTGTTATTTATATAATTTTTTTATAAAATATATAATAATATTTTTATAAAATATATAAATTGGTTCGTTTCGGCCGGGTCGGTCCGGTTCCTCGTTTCGTATATAATTATTATCTAAAATGATTTTTTATAAAAAATATAAATTGGTTCGTTTCGGCCGGGTCGGTCCGGTTCCTCGGTTCGTATATTAATTATAATTCGAAATGATTTTTTATAATTACTTATCCGTCGCCGGGGAATCATCAAAAATAAAAAAAAAACTTTTTTTTTGTTATTTATATAATTTTTTTATAAAATATATAATAATATTTTTATAAAATATATACCTTTTTATAAAAAATATAAATTGGTTCGTTTCGGCCGGGTCGGTCCGGTTCCTCGGTTCGTATATTAATTATAATTCGAAATGATTTTTTATAATTACTTATCCCCGGCGACATGTTGCCGGGGAATAATCAAAAATAAAAAAAATAACTTTTTTTTTGTTAGTTATATAATTTTTTAATAAAATATATAATAATATTTTTATAAAGAATATACCTTTTTATAAAAAATATAAATTGGTTCGTTTCGGCCGGGTCGGTCCGGTTCCTCGTTTCGTATATAATTATTATCTAAAATGATTTTTTATAAAATATATAACTTTTTATAAAAAATATAAATTGGTTCGTTTCGGCCGGGTCGGTCCGGTTCCTCGTTTCGTATATTAATTATAATTCGAAATGATTTTTTATAATTACTTATCCCCGGCGACATGTCGCCGGGGAATCATCAAAAATAAAAAAAATAACTTTTTTTTTGTTATTTATATAATTTTTTTATAAAATATATAATAATATTTTTATAAAATATATACCTTTTTATAAAAAATATAAATTGGTTCGTTTCGGCCGGGTCGGTCCGGTTCCTCGTTTCGTATATAATTATTATCTAAAATGATTTTTTATAAAAAATATAAATTGGTTCGTTTAGACGTTCAACGGACGAGTCGATATGGTATGGTTATACATTAGACGTTCAACGGACGAGTCGATATGTTATGGTTATACATTAGACGTTCAACGGACGAGTCGATATGTTATGGTTGTACATTAGACGTTCAACGGACGAGTCGATATGGTATGGTTATACATTAGACGTTCAACGGACGAGTCGAGATGTTAGGGTTATACATTAGAGGTTCAACGGACGAGTCGATATAGTATGGTTATACATTAGACGTTCAACGGACGAGTCGATATAGTATGGTTATACTCCCGCCAAATACCCCCGCCAAATACTCCTGCCAAAAACTCCCGCCAAATACTCCCGCCAAATACTTCCGCCAAATACTCCCGCCAAATACCCCCGCCAAATAATCTTTTATACCATAAAAGCAGATACTATCACAAACACAAACATATCACACACTCTTAACATCACAATCACAAAAAGATGGTTTACATGGTGTCACATGAAGCTTTTGCGTGTAGGTGTGCAGAAGGAGATGTAGTTCTCCGACAATCGTATAAACCTGAGAGTTACGGTAAACTATATTATGCATGTCCAAAATCAAAGGTGAACAATCACATGTTTTTTATTTGTGCAATATATAAATATTTTGGGTAGTTGTTAAAAGAATTGATCTCTTTACTATTTAACAGCCTCCGAAACATTTTGGATGTGGATTTTTTTTATGGAAAGAGACCCGACTTCGTGAATTGATGAGTTCTCCTGGAGCTCCAAGTTACTCTGCAGGACATTCAACACCTCCAAGTTATTCTTCAGGACCTTCAACGCCTCCAAGCTATTCTTCTGGACCTTCAACACCTACAAACTATTCTCTAGGATCTTCAAGAAATAGAGAGTGCTCAAACTGCAAGCACTTGCGTGGAAAGATAAGTGTACTCAAGGCAACAATGGAAATGCATATGCATCCGGAACAACATACAGTTAATTCGGCTGCACTATTTCACGAAGTTCTCAATGAAATGGAAAAACTTGATTTGTAGTAGTTTGTCATGTGCAATGTAATTCGTATGATTTCGAGTAGTTTGTCATTTGCAATGTAATTCGTATGTTTTATTTATTGTATGTGAAGACTTTGTTTAAACTTTTATGATATGAATGTGTTGATGTATAACGATATGAATGTGTTTATGTATAACGATATCACCTTAAAAACATATATATATTTTTTTGTTAAAATATACGGAATATCGGACCGAAACAAATCTAAAAAACGTAGTTTAATTAAAAGTCAACAAAGTCAAACGTTTTCCCCGGCGAAATTATTTTATATCAAATAATTTTAAATAATATATTTTTTAAATATTAATTATTAAAAACTCTAGTTTTTTAATAAATATAGTTTTGATATATTAATAAAACTTTTAGTAAAAAATATAGTTGTGAGTTGTTTGTGATATATTAATAAAACTCTAAAAAAATTTAATAACACTTTCCCCGGCGACATGTCGCCGGGGAAACCTCTTTTTTATTTTTGATATATTTGTGATATATTAATAAAACTTTATAATTTTTAATAATACTTTCCCCGGCGACATGTCGCCGGGGAAACACTTTTTTATGTTAGTCCAAGTCAAACAAACTACTAACACTAATTATCTTTTTTAAAATAAACAAATGAATCCCCAGCGACATGTCGCCGGGGAAAAGTAAGCGGGAAAATTTCCCGCCACGTTTTACGTAGAAATATTTGGTCAAATTTTAACGACCTTATCCCCGGCGACATGTCGCCGGGGAAAAGAGCAGAATACTTTGACTAAATTTTCTACGAGAATTGGTGCCACGTAGGATCTATTTTTGTCGTTTAGTGCATATTCCCCAGCGACATATGTCGCCGGGGAAAAGTCCGTCACCTATTCTCATATTTCTTGTAGTGGCATGTCTCATTTGTTTAGTGATAGTTTAAGCTTAGGCTTGAGGTTTATGTGATATTCGGCCACATTCCATTGTACATAAATGTTTCTATGATTAATACAATTTATCGGTAACTCTTTAAAAAAATAGTGAAAAAGATATACTAAAACATTTATTAGGATGCTTTAAGTAACGTGTTTTGAGTTTCAGAAACTTTAATACATTTTTTTTACCCATCTATTTTTGAATAATAACAGTTCGTTTTTCAAATATAAAAAGAGAGATTACAATTATAAGACAAACAGTAAATTATTACTCATCGATAGATATTCGCGATGAATATTACAAATACAAAGCACGTAAATATAAAATAAAAATGCTGTAAATTTGAAAAGAATTACAATCAACATACCCTATCTCAGCTCTCTCTATTAAAGCTTCAATTTCACATTCTTGATCTCCCTATTCTTTGGCCAAAAGACATTCAAACAACAAAAGGCAGCTCTTGTTTCCCTTTCTCTCTCTCCCACTCACAAGTTTCATTCCAAAGAGTACAATAAATCCAACTTTGTTGTTGTTTTTTTCTTTCTTTAACTTCCATTTTCAAATCTAGAAAGTTAAAGATGATCCAAGAGTTATTTGGTGGAGGTGCTGCTGGTCTTCTAAATCGAGACCGAAATCTTCCCATTTCGGGAGTCTTTGAACCTTCTTCACCTTCACCTTCACCATCACCATCTTCTTCTACCACTACCACACCTACCACCAACGCCGCAACCACAATTACTAATCCTACGACCTCAGATGTCCAAAAGCTTAGATGCCCACGATGCGATTCATCCAACACAAAGTTTTGTTACTACAACAACTACAACCTCACTCAACCACGTCATTTTTGCAAGACTTGTAGACGTTATTGGACAAAAGGTGGCGCTCTTCGCAACGTTCCAATTGGTGGTGGATGCCGAAAAAACAAAGGTACTACCATAGTATCCACCGTAGGAAAACCTATGTCAGCGAATGGAAAACTTAAAGCAGTTGTGTCATCTGAGCTAGGGAAATCTGGTTTCATTAATGGTTTTGAACATGAGTTCAATCATAACCCTATTCTATGGTCTGGTCCACCACAAACATCTCATCTTTTATCATTACTAAGAGCCAGTCAAAACCCTAACCATAACCCTAATTTTGCTTCAAACTCATTAAACCACTTGAAAGATCAAAACTTTATGGGAGGATCAAACATGGGCAATTTAGGGTTTGAATCTTTAGGTCAAACATCATCATTAGGGTTATGCAGTTCTTTGTGGAGAAACAACCAAGTGAATCAACAAGCTCAACAAAACCACCATGAACAACAACAACACCAACAACAAGGGATCATGAACACTAATCATGAAGTTGAAAACAACGAAAACAGGTATCAAACGCTTAGATCATCGTCTCCAGTGAGCTACTACCATCATGATCAAACAACACCTGTGATCTTGGGTGGCAATGTGGTCAATAATTCATCTTCAACATCTACTTCAACTATCTTAGATTCTGCTCCTGTTCTTGCTAGTGGTGAGATAGGGTTTTGGAACCACAACCAGCTTCAGTGGTCCGATCTACCCGCGGCTAACGGTGCATACCATTAATTAAATCAAGAACCTTTTTTTTTCGTTTTGTTAATCCATAGTTAAGGGGTTAGCTAGGGTTTGTGGTGACTTTAAATTGTGGTCATTTGGGGTGTGGTATATGAATATGGTTTGTTATTTAATATCATGTATGTGTGCTTTAATTAAGGAGTGTTTTAAGTAATATGGCAAATTTGTGCACTCACTAACTTATACTTCTTGATTCGTCTTGAAGGTTACAAATCCAAACCGTCTTCACATATTTTTTTCTTTTAGGAACAAATTGTTTTAAAGACTTAGATCAAATTTATAACTTTCTTTTATGAAACATCATCATAATTGGTTGCTTTATAATTATATTTTCATTGTTGTTTCAAGACTCATTGTAATGGAAGTTCAAAATGATTTTTGCATAAAATATAGCAGTGGGTGGAACAATTTTTTTAGAAAAAGAAAATCTTGCATAGAAGAAGTATGAGTTCTTTCATGCATTTCATTTTATATTTTATCTATTACTGTTGTAGTAAACACATATTGTAGTAGTATAATAAAATAGTGTTTGGAATCAAAGGAGTGGGCAAAAACACATAGATAAGAGAGCATATCTTCTTGGTTAGCTCAACATATTTAGGGTTGATTTGCCTTTTCTGCTTAGTGGATGGATGATGGACGAAAAGAGTAGATTCTTGCATTCACTAGTGTTAATATGATTTCCAAGATAAAATATTACTTCGCGTTTCAGAATTGGGCTAATGACATGTAAATGTATCATAGTTGTCACTCATTCCTTTTATATGTATCGAACAAAAAAAGTTGCAACTATATACATTAAACTTTGTTTTTTTACATTTTTTGTGTACTTTCTAACCTCTTCAGCAGGTTGTGCCACATATTACAAGTTACTATCCATGTCACATTACATACATTTGCAAAAAAATAATAGTTCGTTACATTTATAAGAAATAGTTAGCTACTTTTCTAATGGTTCATCAATGGATCATAATTTTTTAATTATTAATTTTTAAAATTCCAGAATGCAAATACAAAGATTTGGCAGTAAGAATTATGGCAGTTTTAATATGTTGAAAACAAACTTGAGAGGATCTTTTTCCAAATCTTCCATATTTTCAACACCAAGTATCATAGATCTACATTAACTCATTTTTGTTCTTATCAATCTAAACACATTATGAAACAAAAATCATAGATCTAAAAACAAAACCCATCTCCACTAATCCAAACACCATTACTAAAATCAAACCCCACCAACATTAGTTCAAGTAAACCCTCTTTCAATAATTAACCTATCATCTCACTGCCACAAATCCACAATCACGACAGCTCGTGCGGCCTCACCACTTCCAGTCCTCTTCAAGATGTCCCATGGCGGCCCATACTTGTTGGTGATGTTTGTCAGATCCTACGGGAGGCCCACCGCGGCCCACACATGGTGGTGACGGTTTTCGCGTGGCCCAACTCGACGACGGCATAGATCTGGGGTTTGATGGTGAAGAGGGCGGCGAGTAGCAGCGTTAGGTAGGTGCCAATAGTGATGGCCGGATTCGGGGGTGTTGTGGTGGTTGTAGGTAATGAAGGTGTTAGTTTGTGTTAATTTAAGAACACACAAAGAAGAAACTGTAACAATTTTTTTTATTTTTTTCATGATTTTTGTATGAGTTTAAACAAGTTTTACAGCAAATTGTTATATTGATTTGATTTATGGGGTATCTGGATTTTATTACTCTGAACTTGTGAATTTGTGTTTGTGTCATGGTAGTATTTTAATTTTGATAGAATATAATGAATCTGGGAGGAGTGTTACTTTAAATATCCTATGTGGCAGCAGTTAAAAAATGAAGAAAAAAAATGACCTGTTACCGGCTTAATTGGTCAAATTCAACATAAAAAATATCAAAAAACAAAGTTTAATGTATATAGTTGCACCTTTTTTTATTCAATACATATAAAAGGAATGAGTGACAACTATGATACATTTACATGTCATTAGCCTTTCATAATTCCAATCCACCAATATGTTAATTATGATTGTTAATTGATTGTTATTATAATCACAATTAGAGTTACAATATCTAGCTGAAATAGAAAACATAACTCCATAACATTAACGTACTTATAAATAGGGAGTAATTATTATTTCAGAAAATATATTGTTACGTCGATCTATGATTAGCTAGTAGCATATATATATTTTTGTATACTTTAGACAATGTACTTGCACTGGGTATGTTATGAAGTCGAGACTCGTTGATTTGTTCTTTTGGATTACCTAGTAAATATGGTTGATGTGTTGTGTCATAAAGCACAAAGTATCTTACAGTACGCGTATTCTTTTGCATATAAGAAACTGCATTGCGTTAAAAAATTCTTCTTAAAAGACTTACACTTCTTCTTGAAGTAAACATATAAAAGAAAAATTAAAGAGAAGAGAAAAAGGAATTGCTTAGCTTGGTTAAGTGGTCGATCAAGATTATATCATGTTAACCTATCTATGTGTTCTGTATTGGTGTCGATGTTATTTAAAGGTGCTGCTTAATACATCACTAAGAAAATTGCGTCACTGATATATTCGTTTTCAAGCATACTATTTCTAAATGTCATAAAAGCATATTATTCAACTGCACAGTATACTGAAATTTTGGAGTAACTTTTTAGGGAAATGGGAATGTTGAATACAACCTATATATGTCATGGGTACCCCTGTTGGTACCCCTGGCTCACTGCATAGTGTCAAAAGGTACAAAATATTTCTTATGTACCACCTTTTTACAGTGCAACACAGTTTTTTATCAGTTTCTGTTCCGTAATTTTTGACAGTTTCATACTTTTGACCTCTTAAACTTTATATTTTTCGTTCCGTTTTTTCCGTGTCACAGTTTTATAACATATACAAAATTATAAAAATACAAAAAAAAACCGGAAAAAACCGGGGGGTACAAATGGTGATTTAGGGGGGTACATATATCATAAGCCTTATCTTATAATTTTGGACCCGACAAAATCATAGGTATACATAATCAATTGGGTGCTACTATTGGTACCCCCGGCCCGTCAGAAAGTACAAAAAAGGTACAAAAGATTCCTTTTGTACCCCCTTTTTGCAGTATAACGCAGTTTTATTTCAGGTTCTGTTCCGTATTTTTTGACAGTTT
>BQNB010124804.1:0-19875 GCA_026074375.1 Tanacetum coccineum
GATTCTTTCGAGCACGTTCTTGTAATTGAAAGTTTTATCATATTATTGATGTTTATAAAGTATAAATTTCTGTAATGAATAGTACTTTTTTTTTAAATTATTTTATAAAAGTATTAAGAACTATCGTAAACTTGTAAATGGCGTATCTTCTTCGTTATTAATCGGTTTTTCGAGTTCTTTATGACCCCTCGATCCTTATGACATGTAGTATTTTATAAAATCATAAAACATATATGTAAATTTCAAAACTTAAACAGCCCCTAAGATATTTATTTCCAAAATGTGTTTAAAACTTGTTTTTAGGACTTTTAGAAACCCTAATTTGCACTTTAAACATGTTTATACTTAAACCATATGTTAACATACTTTTACGTTCATTTTTCCATGATATATATAACCATATGACATAAGAATAAGTGCATAAATTTATAAACATTAGTGAAAACTCTTTTTACATATTAAAAAGTCATAAGTGGTGATATAGCCATAAAGAACATGTAAACATATAAAAATGATGAAAGTAAAGACATGAAGGTTTTTAGAGTAACTTTTATAAAAATAGTTTTATAAAAGTATTTATAGTCGTAAACTCGTAATTAACGTATCTTTTTCGTTATAAATCGGTTTTTCGAGTTTCTTATCATTTTGGAATCGTCATGAGACGTATTATTTTTATATAATGTCAAAACCTACTGTCTAAGTGTCGAAATTATACACCCCTTTATTATCCAAGTGTATACTTTTTATAAAAAGCTTATTTTATGTATTTTTCAACTAGTAGTTTATTATAGAAACCCTAATAACTATATGTAACATATGTGATACTTATATTAATGTCCAAGATCATCCATAGTCCTTATAAATTCATTGTAACAAGTTTAACAATTTACTTTCCATTATTTTCACATGTGAAGATTAAGAAACCTTATAAAACCCTAATTTAACCTAAACATGTTTATACTTAAACCATATGTTAACATACTTTTACATTCATTTTTCCATGATATATATAACCATATGACATAAGAATAAGTGCATAAATTCATAAACATAAGTGAAAACTCATTTTACATATTAAAAAGTCCTTAGTGGTGATTTAGCCATAATTAACATATAACACATAAAATCATAATAAATAAAAGTATGAAGGAATTAGGAAGACCTTAGGGATGATGTATGAGATGTGAAATGAATGCTAAACCCGTGTTTAGACTCAAAACCAAAGCTTACAAGCTTATAAACCCTAGATTAGGTTTGAAACCCTAATCTTGCAATAACTTGTTAAAACCCTTTCAAAGCTTAACCAACCCTTCAATTCTTCTTAGAATACCTTAAGTATGATATGTAAACACTAATATGGTGAAAGAAAATCAAAGTATGGATTGTGTATTATAGGGGTTTTGAGCCGTGAGCTTCAAAGAGAGACAAAGAAAGTTTTTGTGATTTTTGGTTAAGTATCTATGAAAGAAAGAGTGCATGCATGCTATTTATAGTGAAAATATCTAACTAACCTAACCATGGTCACTTTCTAACCCTTGCACAAGGTTAATTAGTCAAGTGGTTCATGGTGTAAGAGTTGGTTCCCTATGATCTTTCTTAAGCTAGATATTTTGAGCAAGTTGATAATTCTTGGTCCTATCTTGAAAATTTCGGCCACATATACATATATGTGATGTTATATTGATTATTTTGGGTATTGGGTATAATCGTGGGTATTCGTTTAAGCGTAGTTAGGTTTTGGTGCTTCCGGGAATGCCGAAACGCGTTTTATTGCGAAACGTAAGCATTTTACGTAGCTAATAAAAATAAGATGAACAAAGTTATTAATTATCCTCATAATAATCATATAACACTTGCTTGATGTAAACATTTAATTGTTTAATGCCCGTTTACATTGAATGATCATTTTTAGCTTACGCGATTTAACGTAACGATTTCCATTAAAAACAAACGCGTACAATACTAAAAATAAATGGTGACTTTATTAACGTCGTACATTGTCCTAAAACATGGGGTGTTATATGAACTGTTAAATTCTTGACCGAAGGACCGGTTGAGGAAGCACGAGTGTATAAATAGATCTATTTGGGATTGACATCCCTGTTCGGGTGAGTAGCTCTCACTGCTTTCGACCGTACTGAAACACGAATGCATACATGTCGGAACAATTTGGATGTTACGGGTTTGAACATCTACACAGGCCTTTATTTGCATTAAATTGCATACATAGATGTCGAGCTTCAGTGTTATGAGCTTAGCGCAATAGTAGATATTATTTATGTGGTACTGTATCTGTTATAGTAGACCTATATATTTTGGAAAATCAACGATATCACTGTCCATACTACTTATTGAACATTACTAATTTCTAAATAATTTTCATTATATTGCGGCGAAGCAATAAACACTAAACTCTTTTGGTTCTACATTTATTCTTACATTTTGGCCATTATTATAAGGATTGAAATGATCAGGCATACTTTATAAATCTTTGGATCTCAACATTTACATTTATACTTACAAATCTCTATGAACTCACCAACTTTAATGTTGACACTTTTAAGCATGTTTTTCTCAGGTGAATTAGATGCTTGGCTTACTTGATGTGCATTGGAGTCTAAATTGACAAGATTCCATTTAGTGATTTCTACTTACATACAAATGATCAAATCTCATTGGGTTATTTTCAAGCTTTTCATTGTGATGCAATTATGGGACAAATGTTATATCAATTTCAAGAAAATCAACAAGATTGCTTTTCAAACGACACATTTTTGGGGGTGTTACAAGATTCCTCTAGGACTTTGAGAAATTTGTAGTCCAAGAAAGAATGATAGTTTGCCCATCATCGACATCTTGAATTTTGAACACATGACTTCAGAAAAGGGTTCACAAAGATCAGGTTTAGTGGAGGCAAATATATTATCATCTACATAGATCTGTACTAGTAAGATGTCTTTGCCTTCTCTCCTGGTGAATAATGTTGGATCACCGGTTCCTTTGGAGAACTTCTAGGAGAGTAAAAACAATGAGAGCAAATCATACTAAGCACGTGGAGCTTGCTTCAACCCATAAAGGGCTTTCTTCAGCTTATATACATGGTTGGGATTCTCTAGATCTACAAACCCGTACAGTTGACTGACGTAGACCTCCTCACGTAGTATTTCATTCAAGAACGCGGTCTTCACATCCATTTGATAGACGATCATGTTCATGTGAGTGACAATTGTAATAAAGAGACGGATGGCCTCAAGTCGTGCAACTAGAGCGAAAGATTCTTTAAATTCTATGCCTTCTTCCTGACGATATCACCTCGCTACCAACAGAGCCTTGTTTTTCAATACACCTCCCAGCTTGTCTAATTTAACCTCGTATATCCACTTCAAGGTGATAATCATAACAAGATCTGGACGAGGTATCAGCTCTAAATCTTTAAGACGTTCATACTTATTAATTTCTTTTTGCATGGCTTCAATCTAGCAAGATTCCGTCAATGCTTCTTTATAACTCTTTGGTTCAACGGAAGAAAGAAAAGCATCAAAATAACAGAATAGGGCTTCAGTTTATAGTTTTTGTCGAGTGAAAACCAGTCTAGAAGGATCGTCAATTACATTATCAATCGGGTGATCTTAGTCCATTTACTGATGTGTTCAGGTGGTTGATTTAGTGAGTGCACATTATTTCGAATAACAACCTGAGAAGAGGATTCTTCAAAACTTGGTTCTGGAATTGGAATACCAACATAGGGATTATTATCTATGTGTGCAACTTCAATATCATGATCTGTTTCTTCAGCACTGGGAGGAATAACATGGGATCGTGATTTTTAAGGAGTTTGCAAAGTACTTGCTGATGGTGTATCTTGATCAACAGTAATTGAGGAAGGTGAACCGATTGAAACAGCGGTTCCAGAACAGCGATGTCAAGAACAGGATGATCAACACGTGGTGGAGGACTAAAGTATTCATCAAACAATGGTTGAAATAGTGTATCCTATTCATTCCTTATTGGTGGGACAAAAGGTGTTGAAGAAGGAGGTTGTGGCACGAGTCCTGAACAACTTTGTTCAGAAGCCATCGCTGCCAGCTCATCAAAGTCTACATGTATTGTTTCCATAATTCATCTGGTACGTCTGTTGTAAATCCGATAAGCTTTCTTAACAGGAGCGTATCCAATGAAAATACCAACATCAACTTTAGCTTTTAGTTTGCCCAAATCTTCACTGTCATTAGTTAGATAACAAAGTGCACCAAATACATGAAGATAAGAAAGATCTAGTTTTTTGTCATGCAGGAGCTCATATGGTGTTTTTTCGTGATGAAGACATATAAGGGAACGGTTCTGGGTGTAATAAGTTGTAGCAACTACTTATGGTGCTTTAGCATAAATCAACATGGTGCGAGTAACCTCTACTAAGGTTCGGTTTCGTCTTTCGACAATGCCGTTCTGTTGTGGAGTACGCGCCACTAATGATTCATGAGAGATACTGACATCTTCATAATAGCTACGTAGAGTTTGATTGACAAATTATGTTCCATTATCTGTGCGAATATTCCTGACAGTTGCATTAAGGCGAACTTGTATCATTTTTAGACATTTGATGATGAACTCAGGAGCTTCATCTTTCGATCTTAAGAACTTAACCCATGTAAACCGAGATTAATCATCAACAATTACTAGAATATACTTCTTCTTATTAATACTTTCGACATGCATTGGCTCGCAAAGATCCATATGCAACAGATAAAGTTTTTCTTGGTTGGTTTCTTCAGATTTTGGTTTGTGTGAGTGTTTCTTGCTTTTTCCCAACGAACATGCAGAACATAAGTAATCTTTTTCAAATTTCAGTTTAGGGGGGCCTCTAACAAGACCTTGTTTAGCCAGTTGATTAATGATACAAAGTTCAAGTGAGACAAACGTTGATGCCTTAACCAAGACTTAGTCTTAGAAGCCTTTGACAAGAGATAAATATGAGGATACTTCATCATATCGCCAATTGACAATGTATACAAATTAGTTCCCCAAGATCCCAAGAGTAGGTCAAAACCTTCAAGATTGCAAACAAAACATGTGTGTTTACGAAAAGCTACTTCAAGATCCAAGTCACAGAATTGACCAACGGAGAATAGATTGTGTCCAAGTCCTTCAACATAGTAAACCCTGGAAATGGTAACATTCCCAATCTGATAATCACAGTAACCCATTATCTTAGCAATTTGATCATTACCAAACTTGACGGTACCAAGAAATTTGTTGACGAAATTGGTGAGCGGAGAGCGGTTTTCGGTCATATGCTTAGAGCATCCCGAGTCCAAATACCAGAGAACAATTTGGATAACCTGCAATCGATAAATGAAGAATATAGAACATTGGAAACAATGGATCCCCCTGATTGAGTAGGTTTCGAGGTGTTAGAGATTCTAGATTATATGATCTTAGATTTGCTACTCGAACCTACATATTTTGTTGCTTTGGGTCTCCTACTGTAAACCTTAATTCCTTGAGTTGGTGTAGGAACTGATTTTATAGTGGTTTCCTTAAGAGGCACTACTTTAGTGGAGGTAAACCTAGTTAAAGGGCACTTATTTCTGACTATAGTGAAATTCCGTCCTGTAGGTTTCTAGTTATAACCAATTTTAGTGTACACTTTACCCGTAGGTTTCCATATTTGCTTCTTATTTTTACGCTTAGCATGTTTAGATTTAGACTACACATTCACATCATGAATATAATCAAGAATACATTTATCATGATTTGCATCAAACAAACATTCATTACAGATAGCACAAACTAATTTAAAATTCGCATTTAACATAGAGTGCATGACATCAGCATTACATTCAGTTTTAGAAACACGATTCTTTTTATTAGTCCTAGACTTAACGCTCCTAGATTGGTCTTCTACTTTATTTGTCTTGTTACTACTTGATGATTACGAGATCCTATTATTCTTTGTATTGCCTGTAGGCTTTGATCTGCTAGCACCAGTAGAACATATTACTCCTATAGAATGCAATAAAGGTTTGTTAGAGTCTTGTGTTTTATGGGAATCAACCTATTTTTGAGTGTTGCTTGAAGATGTGACAGGGTCAGCAAATCTAACTTTCTTGTCATTGTTCTTTGATGTGACAGTAACTAATTTCTCACTAGGTTTTGCTAAACAAGAGCATGTATCTTTAACATAGACTAACACTTCTTGAATTCTTTGAACATACTTACAGGCCGAGTCTAAATCAATGTCTAGAGGACTTAATGCTCTAGCATTTTCGACTATTTCTTGAAGAATGTCTGCATGTTCCCTAGAGTGCTTAATATAGTCTATGTATGCATCCTTGTTTTTCAAGACTTTAGGAGTTAAAGGTTCTAAATCAAGTTTGAACATTCCTGGAGCAATAGTGGTGCCATTAGGTTTTAAAACTGCAGTGTCAATCACATTCTTTCTTTTAAGTTTCCTTAATTCATTTTTTAATGTTGCATTAGCAAAAACTTTTTCTTGAATTTGAGCTTTCAAGTTTGCATTTTGCATACACTTAGAATTTAGATTATCAATCAAAGATTCGCACTGTTCTTTTGCACGAACACGTGTCGGTTTAATTATATCGTAAAGTTCTTTGTAAGTCTTTTTAAAATGTTCTTTTTTTGTGTAATTTCTCATTTTCAGACATTAATTTTGCCACACTATGCTCCAATTCAATGTTTATCGTTTCAATCTCATCAATGTCCTATTTTACTCTAGCAGGATTAACACTGTCTCTTAAAGAATGGATTGTTTCCTTTAATTTGCTTATTATAGTGTCCTTTGCATGAAGCTGAGCTTGCAAATCAATTTATGCAAATCAATTTATTTAAAATATTCTTGAATTTCAGGAGCATTTTGATTAGCACATGATTTGTCATTTTGAAAAATTTCTTGATTTAGTTGCATGGTAACTTCAAGAGAAATGCATTGTCTTTTAAGGTTTGAAAACCGTTTTGAATGTTCACTATAGATATCATTATTTTTGACAAACTTAGCTTCAAGTTTCAGACACTTATTGCATATACCAACAGAATAAACAGCCTTTTTCTCAAAATCACAAATGACAATAGAGGAATTCAACACAATATTCATAATATCTTTGAGATGTGATTTTATCCAAGAGTCGACCGTTCTTAATAAAAAATTGTTTTTGTTGAATTTCACAACATTTCTTGTCTACAGAACATTGTTCCACAGCTGCTTCCATTTGGTGAGAAACAGTTTGTACTTCAGTTATTTCATCATGAAGACCTTTGTCCAACTCTTTAAAGAAATCTTTTAACAAGTTCAACCATGGAATTATTTCGGTTAGAAAAACCTTTTTGGTATGTTCAAAGCCCCACGACCCCTCAGTGATATCATCGGGTGTGGTTCTTACTTTTACCACTTTGTCAAAACTAGCAAGATGAAATCTAAGTTTTTAAGACTTTTGTTTACCAGACTTACTTTTGGAAGTTCACTAGGAACCTCAATTTTAGCAGGTGTATTTAATGTACTAGGTTCTTCAGACTTCTTGTTAGAACTCTGTAACCAAAAAATTTGCTCTGCAGAAAGTTCTTGTTGTGGAACAAAACGTTTTCCAAAATCTTTAGATAATTATTTAACTCAGAATAATTAATCGGAGTAATATTAATTTTCTCTTTTTTCATAATTGGATCATTTTGTTTTTCAACCATTTTTAATCGACTCTCTTTAGCTAAAATCAAAGTCTCTTCTTCATCAACCACATGAATAACATCATGTGTTTTACATAACACATTACCATCATACAAGGTTGTCTTAATCCGCTGAGCTCTTTTTAGAAAAAGGGATTTTGATATTCAAAGGCTTGTTTATGTGTGTTATTATAAAAAACTTGTGGCTTTGTTAACATGTGCATAGCTTGCATAGATTGATACAACTTACAGATAATGTTTTCCAATTCTTTATTTTTATTTTCTAAAACAATCTCTTTGTCAATAGATTTAGCTTCTTTTTGTTTGAATTCCGTTTTAAAACCATTAAGGGTTGTTAATAAGGATTCCTTTTCTTTGACATGTTTAGAAAGAGTCTGTTTAAGTGTATCAATCTCCGTATCAAATGCAACAAACTTTGTATTTTTCATCCGAATCATGTCATGCATTTGTAAATCAATAAACTTTTCACGACTGCTTAAATCAACATTAAATCTTTGTTCAAGAATTTTGACTCGTTCCTTAATTCTTTCAAGCTCAGCGATTAAGGATTCATTGACAAGCTTACTTTTGTTATTAGCCTTATCCCAATTAGTTGCATGATTAGACATTTGTTCAAACATGGATATTATCATGGAATTTTGTTGTGCAGAAGTATTAGTGTTTTGAACAATCGCATGTTGCATTTCTTGCAGATATTGAGAGTAAGGAATGATATTACTATAACTTGTTATCTCATTATCAGGATAATCAACAATAGGTGATTGTTCAGAATACTACAACTCTTGCACACCTTGATTAATCATATCATTTTGAAAAGTGTCAAAGTATGGTACCTCAGAAAGAACATCTGAATCACAACTTAAGAGATTGGCCATAAAAACCGCTTTGGCTGAAGAGATATCATTAGTCAGAGTCATAATCATCTAGATCATCAGTCTGGAAAGCTGCATTGTGTGTGATTGTCTGAGCAACTTAAACTTCTGCAACTCTAGGATATGCTAGAAATGCTAACTGCTCCTCAGCCAATTCTTTACCCTCAGTCTGTACTTGAACAAGCAAAACTTTCTCCTTAAACTATGTTGCATCCCTTATTCTCTTTGGATGAGTACACTGTCAAGCCATATGCCCTTCACCTTGATAATTATAGCACTTGACAACCTTTTCTTGACCTGATGTATTTCCCCGTAAACCTGAAGCATTCCCTTGTGATCCAGAACTGAGAAAATTCTAACCTTGTCTTCCTTGAACTTATTAAACAGTGACTCTACAAGTGGCTTGATTCCTTGTATTGGAAGAAGATTTGATTTAATTGTTGGTTGAGGGATAACGTAGTGAAAACATAGCTGACAAAAATGCCATTGCTTTGTTTATACAAGTGATTAGGTGTCATTTTATACACTTTTTCAAGGCCATTTAACCCCCTAAATCATGCAAATATGCCCAAATTATGTGCTTAATTGTTCATTTTTGTAATTTTAGCATTTAGATGGCTTTTGGAAGAAATACACGTGACTTGGGCTCATTTGGAGAAGAAACATACAAGATTACGACTCTACACCAACTATCTTGAAGAAAAGCATACAATGCGTAGAGATGGAGTCGCCAATTACAAGCAACGGCGTCAAAGTTATCAAGTGACGTCGTCATGGGGTTCTAGACGGCGTCAGAATAAAGACGTCTTAAAAATCCCTAAAAGACCATTGCGGCATGACGACGTCAGGAACATAAAGCGACGTCGTCGCGCTTGTTTTCTTATATATACAAATCCGTTTTTAGGGTTTTAGTGTGTAACTTTTAGGAGGCGAACCCTAGTTTTAAAAGAAAACTTTTGCAGCCTTTAGGCTCGTTTTTAGGTTATTAAAACCCTCTTGTAATAGCCTCAACTACATGATTTAATCAACTGAAGTTCATTTACCCTTTATCACTTAATATGTCTATGTGTTTTGTGATAGATTCTTGTTCTTCTCCTTTATTTGCCATGCAAGGCTAGATCTATTAGTATTTACTTATGATTGCATGAAACTTAGATTGTAGATCCTTTTTTAATGTTGCTTTTGTGATGGCATGTACGTGTTAGGATTTAGAAACGAGCCATAAGATATTAAATTGGCATAGACGTCTAGGGAAACGTGAGTGTGTAGAAAGGATACCATCGGTAATATTTTATACTACCTTACCCCTAATATGGTTATCCCTATTAAAAAAAAAAAAAAGGATATATAATTGCATCTTAATAATACTCTTATGGCCTTCTAATAATCTTCATACTACCTTACTTGTGCATTGCCTTAACGAAATATTAAATAGACGGCGGGTTCGTGTAATTCGTCTATGACTTAGGAAATACTTACACAGATCATCACAAATGTGACAAGCAACAGGATTAGGAGAAGTAATCTGTGGAGTAGTGCATGATTAAGTAAATACGTTCGTTTATCATATAAGTTATCACCAAATTAGTTTAGATTTATTTCATTAATTATTAGTTTAATCAAACCAAACTCTCAAACCATGATTTTACATGCTTTCTATATAATAAAAATACAAAAAGAATCTTCTCTCAACCCCGTAGACCTCTGTTAGATTCTGATTGAGCCTTCCCAACCTATTCCCTTAGAGAATAATAACAACTCCCCGAGTCTTGCCTATACTACACTACAACGGTTAGGTGCTCTGCCTAGGGAGTTGCAAAACTTCTTGTTAAAGTCTAACGACAACCCCATCAAGTTTTTGGCGCCGCTACCGGGGAATAGTTAGGTTTCAACCATTGTTTAACTTATGTCTACTCACTTGATTCCTATCAAGTGAGATTTTTATTTTCGGTATATTAGCATTCTTGCAGTCTATCTTTTCTTTGTGTTTTCTGTCTCATAAATCCATTTTTGTTGACCTCTATGGGAGAATAAAATCATATCCGTACTCTTGGAGATTAATCCAAACCTAGCCACGAAGGCTATAGGAACACCATTGAGCTCCCTGAAGGGAACAATGTGGTGCCTCTTCGATCTGACACCATCTAGTTGGTGCAAAACGGATGCTCATTCTATGGACTTCGGTCTGAGAATCCAAACCAACATCTCAAGGATTTCTTAAAACCTGTGGAATCACTTGACCTTGATGTTTCAAATAGGGAAAGAACGCGTCTACATTTATTTCAGTTTTCCCTTCGCGATCAAGCTAGCAATTGGCTTGAACGCCTTCCAGCAGGATCCATCTCCACATGGGGGATCTTACTACTCGTTTCCTTGCTCAATTCTTTCCACTGGGAAGGACTGCAAAACTTCGTAACAACATCTTGATGTTCCAACAACATCAAGGTGAGTCTCTTTCTGAAGCATGGACTCGTTTCAAGGACTTACTCCAAAAAGTCCCTCATCATGGCATCGACTGCTGGCTTCAAATTCAATTTTTTTATGATCATGTCTCCTTTCATCTTAAGTTCGAGATTGACCGCGCCGCCGGCGGCAAACTCCACGATAAGAACACCGACGAATCATGGGAAATCATTGAGAACCTCGTTCTCTACGACCATGAGGGCTGGAATTATTCAAAAGACCACGTCAAACCGGTCAAGGCAGTCGTCGTTTCTCTAAATGCATCAAAAACGCCTGACCGGCGACTTCTTGAGCTTAAAGACCATATTAAGTTTTTGTTAAAAGGGCCATAACCAACACCTAAAGCAAGCTCAACACACACCCCTCAAGCCTACGCTAAAGCAGTTTCCTCAAACCTCCTTCCACGAGGCCCTAATGAGCCACCAAGGCAAAGTTCTTTCACTTTTAGTGAACATGTTCGCCCAAACCCTCAACCCCAAGCACTAGAAACTAGTTTTGAGGCTCGGGTACAAGACTACATGGCAGCACATACCGAAAGGATGGAGAGGTTTGAAAACGCTATCTTCAAACAACGAGAGGAGATCAACGAGAGAATGGCAGAAATGTTTGGACTTCTTAAGGAACTCACAGCCAACAGAACTCCAGAAAAGATATTAATAAGGGAAGAGGCTAGGCACCTCATCACTAAGAACGTCAACTCCATCTCCCTCATTCGAATAAAGGAAGAATAAAATGAAGAAAACAACAAGCAAATGAATAATAGCGCAACGGAGCCTGGTAGATCTAATGAAGAAGAACCCCCTGAAGGAATCAACACGAAAAATGAAGCTGAAAGAAGGACTGATGATGAGCCAGCCAAATGTGTAAAGGAAAATGTCACGAAGAATAAAGAGGATAAGCCAGCTGGAGTTTCTGGTTCCCATGTTGTAGGGTATTACCTGAAACATAAAACTGATGAAAAACTAATCGAGTGACTTGTATAAAATCATAAGTTCAATGAATCCCTGTCAGTAGCCCGAGTAGGAAAAATGAAAAACTAATAAGATTGCGTGCAGGAAAATTTTCCTGAAAAACGAATGAGAAGTTTTCACAGTATGTGGAGACGACGTCAGAAAGTAGCGCGACGCTATCTGGATTGTAAAGCGACCGCGCAAGGATTTTTCCTGACGGCGTCAAACCCCCAGACATGTGAAAATTTGAAATTTTTTTATTATTTTTGAAAAATAATTTTGCACAATCTCTAAAATTTGTAATTTTCTTATAAACCTGCAGAAACCTAAAATTATATCATCACTTTCATCCTATCTTTACTGCTTTAATTGAGTCAACCCTAAAATTTTTGTTGTGTATATCATATCACGCCAATTTTACGGCAGGTGTAGTTGTCTTTGTCTTTGATTTACAGGTTATATTTGATGAGAAAAAGCTTGGAAGTTCTTAGGAAGTTTCATTTGACGATTCTTAGGGGACGATTTAATCAGATATCACATGTTTCTTCTCCATTATTGAGCAAACCAGGGGGTGTACTAGTTTCTTTCACTTGTTTTCTTTTCCATTTATTCATTTTACGGGTACTTCTAAAGAACATTGGGGACAATGTTCAACTTAAATGTAGGGGGAAATACGACTTAAGAAACTATTCTTTCAATTGCCATTTACTTTGTCCTCAAAATGATGGGTATTATATCAAAACATAGCATAAAAGGTAGTTTTAACCAAAATTTAAAATTTTTTTATGACACATACCGACGAAAACCGAGTATTAATAGCGTCTCATGGATAGGAATTTATATGACTAGCACAAAAACCCTCAGAATTCCACCCCAAAAATGTGAGATTCGCCTTTAGATCTATAGGAATTCGGGTATCCATTTTTGATACTTAAGATAGTTTATACCTTTAGCCTTCTCGAGTTAAGGTTCGAATGCAGTCATATGTGTCTATTCCGTCGTTACGGATGTGTACGTGTGGTCTTTGTCGCTTTTTCTAGAGCATTGATATCGGTATTAAATTATATGAGTGTACCGGTAGTGTATTAAATTCTAGAACTTGTTTCTGTGATGCATCCTGAGACCGCATAGTGAAAATTAGGATTTGCTAAATGATAAGAGGCACTAGGATTAACCCATGTTTTAAACCTATAATTGTTATTATGGTCATATCGATCATATAACTATCCCACACCCGTGCTTCGCACTTATTTTTAGTGCAAGACTCCCCTAGTAAAACCCTCTGAGCCTATCCTTTTTCACGGTTCTCATAATTTTTTGGTTAAGCCGGACTATTAATGAAGAGCATTGTTAACCCTTAAACCAATTGTTACACCCAAATCGCCTTAGCCTACCTTGTATGTACTTATTTTTAGTACATTATTGTTTTAACCCAAGTTAATTATTGAGTACACGGTTGCTATTATCCTTGTAAATACAGTTTTGGGACGATTGAGATTCATGGTAGTATTTATTTCGCGGAAGAATGGGGAAGAAAAGTTAAATCAATACCCCCATATGTTTGTCAAATGATCTCCATGTTATGTTGATCCACCTCAATTTGGGTCATTAGTTAGATTGTAATTATGAGTTCTAAAACTCAAGTGTAGGGGTACATCTATAAGCCCCAAGTGATGTATTATGTTATTTATTATAAAAAAGTTATAAAAAATAAAAGAAAAGAGATTGATGTAGAGTTCTATAGAGTTTGTATATCTTTGTCCGAGTTCTTGGCTTAGCAACCTAATCAGCGTGTATTCGTACAAATAATTAGCTAACCCTTTCACCCTAAATTCACCCAAAAAGCTACCCCCAAATATATCCCATCTGTTTCTGTTTCCATTTATGTTATCTTACACCTACACCCCACAACCCTTTAAAAGACCTCTTTGATAGTAATGACTAGTATTTGCGCCTAGCGTTGGAGGTTTGATCCTTTACTAAGCCTATGGTAATTTATATGCTATGACAGGTAATGAGTGTTAATTTTCTGTTTCTCATAGTTGTTATAATTTATTATACACCCGAGAGAAAAAGAGAATCCTAAACACTTATGTGAGGTGGTAGTATATACTTTCCGTGCTTTTAATTACGAGGTCTAGAAGGCTGTGTCGTAAACTGCTTTTATAGAGTAGGTTAAACGCCCCTAATATTGCTATTGTCTAGGTAGAAAAACCTATTTCCTTGAGGACAAGTAAATCCTAAGTGTAGGGGTATTTGATGAGGTGTCATTTTATATACTTTTTAGGGGTCATTTAACCCCTTAAATCATGCAAATATGCCCAAATTATGTGCTTAATCATTCATTTTTGTGATTTTAGCATTTGGATGGCTTTTGGAAGAAATACACGTGACTTAGGCTCATTTGGAGAAGAAACGGACAAGACTACGACTCTACACCAACTATCTTGAAGAAAAGCATACAATACGTGGAAACGGCGTTGTAAATTACAAGCGACGGCGTCAAAGTTATCAAGTGAAGGCGTCATGGAATTCTAGACTGAGTCAGAATGAAGCCACTTAAAAAAACCTAGAAGACCATTGCAGCACGACGGCGTTAGGAACATAAAGCGACACCGTCACGCTTGTTTAAATATATATACAAATCCTTTTTTAGGGTTTTAGTATGTAAGTTTTGGGAGACGAACCCTAGTTTTAGAAGATGACTTTGGCAGCCTTTAGGCTTGTTTTTAGGGTATTAAAACCCTCTTGTAACAGCCTCAACATGATTTAATCAAGTGAAGTTCATTTATCCTTTATCACTTAATATGTCTATGTGTTTTGTGATATATTCTTGTTCTCCTTTATTTACCATGCAAGGCTAGATCTATTAGTATTTACTTATGATTGCATGAAACTTCGATTGTAGATCCTTTTAATATTGCTTCTTGTGATAAATGCGCACGTTAGACTTTAGAAAACTAGCCATAAGATATTAAATTAGCATAGACGTCTAGGAATCGGTAACAGTCTTCATACTACCTTACCCCTAATATGGTTGATCCCTCTTAAGATATTTCAATTGCATTTAATATACTCTTAAGGGCCTTGTAATAGTCTTCATACTACCTTACTTGTGTGTTGCCTTAACGGAATATTAAATAGAAGGCGGGTTTGTGTAATTCATTCATGACTTAGGAAATACTTACCAAGATCATCACAAGCGTGACAAGGCAACAGGATTAGGAGAAGCAATCTGAGGAGTAGTGCATGATTAAGTAAATACGTTCGTTTATCATATATGTTATCACCAAATTAATTTAGATTTATTTTATTAATTATTAGTTTAATCAAACCAACCTCTCAAACCATGATTTTACCTGCTTTCTATAAAATAAAAATACAAAAAGATTCTTCTCTAAACCCCGTAGACCTCTGTTAAATTTTGATCGAGCCTTTCCAACCTATTCCCCTAGAGAACGATAACAACCCCCGAGTCTTGCCTATACTACACTACAGCGGTTAGGTGCTCTGCTTAGGGAGTTATAAAACTTCCTGTTGAAGTCTAACGACAACCCTATCAAAAAGAAATTGGGTCATTACCAGGAAGAAATGTTGGAATAGCAAGCCTTGAGTCTAGTTGGGGAAACTCAGCTTGTGGTTGTTGTGGAATTATCGAAGGTGGATATGCATTTTGAGGAACAGAAGGTTGAGTGTGGCTAAGGTTAGTTGGATATGTAGTTGGGTATTGTTGTGGATGATGAGGTTCTCCATAAGGATTTGACTGTGGTGGAGAAGAGTATACATGTTGAGTAGGAGGTGAAAACTGTTGTTGATATTGAGGAGTGGTGTACTAAGAATGATAGTTATTAATGTGAGACGGTGGTTGATGATAGTTGGCAACTAAGGCAAGTGGGTCTAGAAATCTTTCACGCATTAAGTAAGCTTCATTAGCATGTGCCTTGTGTTGTTCAAGATAAGCATAAAGTTGATCATAGTTCGACGTATACTCATACAGTGTTTCACCCTTCACATGAGAGAACTTATCAAACTCTTCATACAGCTTGCACTTACGCTCTTGCTTTAATAATGACGTGCCTTGCATAAGTAGCTTAACTTTGTCCCATATCTCTTTAGCAACTTTGTGATGATTGATGAGAGAGTAAACATCTTGTGGAAGACCTTGAAGAACAATGTTGGTAGCCTTGATATCACAATCAACTTGAAGCTTTTCTTTGTTGAATAATTCTTCATAAGTCTTGAGCCTAACAGTGCAATCCTTTTATTCAATGGTAGGCCAGATAAGAGGGCCGTTTTCAACTGAGTTAAGTATTATCCTTCCATGATCCTTACCTTGAATGTAGAGTTCCATACGAATTTTCCATGACTCATACATTGGTTTGTCAAGCATAGGAGGACGATTATCTGCACCGACAACAATCATTAATTCAGCTAAGGTAGACATCTTGAAGTGATTGTAGGAAGATATGAACTTGATCAAACAGTGATAAAGGAGGATTGTGTTAAAGAGTTGTTGTTGAAGGTGATTAAGATTGTTATTCCATGGGATTTTACAAATCTTAACTAAAACCAAGAAAATACCAAGTTATTTTGCAAGATTTTACAAAGTAAGACAATCCGTAGAAATTAAAATCTTTTTCTGAGCAGTGTAATATTTCGCATAGTTTATGTCAATGTAATGTTTTGCACGGTTTATGTCAATGTAATGTTTCGGACGGTTTATCTCAATGTTATGTTTCGCACGGTTTATGTAAATTGGACAAAGTTTTGTTTTGTTCAATTACGTATTTTGCACGATTTGTTACACGACTTGTTTCGCACACCTATTACACTACATAAATCGCTTACATGTTACCAAACATATTTTGCACAATATATCTCGCACAACCTGGAAAAAATTAAGCAGAGTTTTGTTTCGCAAGAATACGTATTCCGTAAGAAACAAACACCTGTAATAAATCACACGATTTACGTATTTCGCACACTTACATAAATCGTACAACCTGTCATAAATCGCACACTTGCGTATTTTGTACCCTTCAAACAGAACGTATTCCGCACGATTTAAAAAATAGAAAAACACGTAAAAATCACCTAAAACACCCTTTTTGACGTTTTACCTTGATTTTTCTTATACAACTAAGTATCTTAGGCCTAGATCTTGCTTAAAAATATAAACTTTAAGGCTTTTAAACACCAAAATCTATGATTTGATTTTTGAAACACGAAACAAGAAAACAACCAAAAAATTCGATTTTAGCAATATAAGAACGCACATAAATTCACGATATCACCCCCATGGCGACTGATACCAATTGTAGGATATCAAACATACAATCTAAGATGAGTAAATGAGAAGGAAATTCTAGAAAGAGAAAGAGGAGGTTGGAACACTTAGTGAAAGAAAGAAACTTGTATATAAAAATGAACTAACAACCCTCTGCAAGGCATGGAGAGGGTATTTATACCCTTACAAGAGCTGGTCAACATAAGGGGTATCTTATGTTGACCCGGTTAGCTTAGCTAGTTTCCAAATATTATACTACGAGCTACTTGACAATATATTGGAAGTGACCGAGACTTTTTCGTATTCCTAACAATCAAAACTTTAAGTTACAAAGTGCTCAAACGTTTGTTTTCTACCGATGTGGGACGGATTGTAAAACAATATGCAAGGAATATAATTGTATATTTTCAGGATATGAGACCCCGTCTTACTAGTGCAACATCTTTATTAATACTATAAATAGATGTTTCTTTCCATTTTATGTTTCTTAGAGGCTGAGGTTGTAGTTTTCGAGTTTTATCTTGGTTTATGTACATAAACATGTTGCTTATGTAATAAAGTTTGGGTAGACATGGAATATATAATTTATGGTTGTGGTCTATCTATCATGCTTTGATAACTTACTTATAAACTTAAAGTATCTTTAAAGTTGTATAATACTAAAAAGACTATCTTCTTTTTAATCTCCCACTATTGTGGGATAAATCCAAACATAATTGTTAATGTTAAAAATCACATTCACAAGTTTATGCCATTTTTTAAATTATAGTGGTTATTTCCACTTTTTTATATATGGTGTTGCTAAAGTTAGAAAGCAAAGTTCCAAAAGTGTATACCATTTTCTAATTTGTGGGGGGTTGTTTTTCGGATATAAAGGATATAATATGTCTTTGATAGTTATGGTTTTTTTAATTGATGATAAGAACTTTATAATTGTTACGTGATGGATATTCATGTAGATATAAAGGTCAGCATCACTCTTTTTTATCATCAAACTAGCCTTAAGGCCCGCCCGATGGGCGGCTAGCTTCAAAACTTATTCAATGAAAAATCATAAAACATAATTTTGAGTATATCACTAAACATAATATAATGTGATCTATTTAAATAAGGTTTTATATAATAAATGGAATGAAAAAAGATACATCTTCATACATGTTTGAAGAATGTATAAAAAATGAAAATGAAAATCATAAAACAATTATTGTCTTCAAAACACATTAACAATTGAAGTTTTTATCTTCAAAAAGTAGAAATTAGATATAAATTTACACCACTAATAATAAATTTGCTTTTGTTACTCAAGTCTTGATGCTTGTTCTGCATGTGGTGTCATGCATTTTCCCTTGTTTAACTGCATAATCCAAATTCAACTTCTATCTTGAGTTGTTGGTGTTTTTCATCTCATTCTTTCGGGTGGTTACATTTTGTGATGTTACAAAAAAGTTATATTCTTGTTGTTTAAACGCACTAATTGCTGGCATATTGTCATTAACATATATCTTTGATGTTTTAGTCATGATTGCAACTTCTTGTTTGCCTGTAGAATAGAATATATGAGGAAAAATATGTTATCAGTTATTTGCGATGTATAAAATAATAACTTTAAAAAGAAGCAAATGCATATATAGTTAGTATTTCCTATTGGGAATTATGCTTTCCTGACTTAGTACCGCTAGTTGTAGTAGAAAGTACCGACAGTTATAGTTAGTAATCTGTAATCATTTTAGCAGATTAATACAAAAGTTTAGTTGTTAATATTCATTGTTCTTCTTAGCATTATAAGTTAGTTTCCGCATAACTTATAGTGTTCATAGTCATTGTTTCTCCTGTAGTTTGTGTGGAACTATCCATATTGGCTATAACCCTTAACAGGCTAGAAAGATCTATATTGAATTAGGATTTACAAGTGGTATTAAAGCTTGTAGAGAAACTCTGAGTAAGAAGAACTAAAACTCTCCACTTATAAACCTCTACCTTACAAATCTATTAAATGGCTGGATCAGATGATGAGATTCCACCACCACCACTACCACAAACACAAACACCAACACAACAAGTCCTTCACACTGTCTCAACCATCAAACTCCCTATTCTTAAGAAGGGAGAATATGATATATGAGCCATGAAAATGGAACATTATTTGGCTCATACAGACTATCCTATCTGGGAAGTCATTCAAAGAGGCAATGGTCCTGTGAGTGTCTCAACTGATACAAATGGTGTACTAAAGGTTCTGCCTCCCAAGATTGTAGAAGAAATTTTAGCCAGAAAAAGAGAAAGAAAAGCAAGGACTACCTTGCTTATGGCTTTACCAAAAGATCATCTTGCTAAATTTCACAAAATGACTGATGCAAAAGAGATGTGGGAAGCTATCAAATCTAGATTTGGTGGAAATGATGAATCGAAGAAGATGCAAAAGTATATTTGTTTCGTTTAATAATATATATATAATATATAAGCAAACAATTAACCAAATACCCTAGCCAAGGATTGGTTAAGAATTCACACAATAAAATATATATGTGTCCGGAAGTTTGATTTCCCGAGTCGTTATGTCCCAACGAGGTGTGCAATTGAAAATCGAATGACGAATTGATAATCGATG
>BQNB010124805.1:4296-19875 GCA_026074375.1 Tanacetum coccineum
ATTTTTTAGCATAACTAGACACAAATAAGCACAACAAGACATAGATAAGCTGAAAATAAGCCACAATAAGCAATGCTACAGTAAAAATAAGCTAAAATTTAAAAAGAAGTATACCTTGATCCTTGCTCAAAACAGGATTATGTGAACCTAAATAAGCTCTAAAACCTACCCAAGCTTATAAATAAGCTATACTAAGCATACCAATGAGCCATCCAAGTTTGCTCATTCATCCTTAGCTATCAAACAGTAACTCTTTTTTTTCCTTTTTTAATTTTTCTTAAACTCTTGTATTAAAGTTTGGAAACAGATTATAAAGTGGTTTTTGTGAGCTTTTAAAAGACTTCACTTAAGAATTTTGAACAAAAATTAAAACATCAAACTGAATTTTCATTAATTTTAAAAATAAAAGTACATGGAAGTTGGAATACTTAAAAACTTAAAACTGAACTCTTAAAAAAACTACACACTAAAAAAAACTAACTGTAACTAGTTTGCCTCAAGGGCTTACAAAAGCTTTATATAGCCAAATAAGCTAGGGTTTGCACTTGCCCTTCTCTTCTTTTTCTTCACTAGTGTGCTTCTTTGTAGATACAAAACCCGTATTGTGTTTGTTGTGAGAGTAGAAACTCAAACAAATCCTGGCCATTGGATTGTCTTGGTGCCCAAGGTCTCAAATCTAAACCCTTGATCAAATTGTGGGAATTAGGATTGCCACCGTGGACAAGGCCATGTGGGGGGTGGGGTTTAGTTATGGTGATGGTTTTGGAGTGTTGTGGGGAGTCAACGAGGTTTGATATAGACAGGATGTGGGGTTTGGGGGTTTGGCGGGAATTGGTGTAGGAGATGTACAGTGTTTCAAACGGGGGTGTGAGTTTGGAGGTTTGTCACAATTGGTCCCTCAAAGGTTATATCTCTTTTGCAATTTTCGTCCTTGTGTGTTATAGTCGTTTGGGGACTTAGCAAAAATACCCCCTGAATGTTATAAAGACTATTGCATCCATGGTCCTTGTGAGTTATAGCTTTGGTGGGTTGGCAGAATTGGCCCTTGTGGTTAATACTTTGGGAAAATGGCAGTTTAAGCCCTTGCAAGTATTTTTCTTCTTTTCCTTCATTAAATAAGTTAGGGACTTGGCAATTATAGTCCCTAAACTTATTTTTCTTCACTTTTTGACTTTGGATTTGTCGGGGTTGACTTTGGTTGACTTTTTCACACTTGGGCTTTGTCTTGACTTTGTCTTTTCCACGCTTTTCCATTCCGTGTCTGGTTTTGTCGTTTTGGCTTTGTTTTTCGTCCTTTTCTTAGATATCCGTTCCTGCACAACACAATTAGCAAAACAAGCATATATTTGGCATTTTAAGTCCGTTTTTTGTTATTTTAGCTTGTTTTTAAAGGTAAAAGGTATGTGTAATTAAACACATACCAAAATCCCCCATACTAAGACATTGCTGTGTCCTCACGCAATGCTATGAAGTAAGCATTTAGAAAACTAAGAATCTCAATCACCCTCGACTAATAACCTCGAAAAGTAGCTAAGTGTTCATCGAGGAAGTTAAAGACTCATAAGTTTTGAAAATCCCCGTCTTTACCATTTTTTATATATACACCTATTCCTACACATCTTTTTGTATTTTTCATTTTTCATTAATCAACTAACTAGAACGTTTAACTTTCGTTATTTAATAACTTTAAGGGATCATAGAACAAGATGCATTTCAGGGAGAATTAGTACTGTTGGGTATGCAAGTTAGTAATGCCAACTTTATATTGTGTACTGCTTTTGAGTATATTCTCTTGAGTAATGAGTTCATAATTGTCATTACATTTAGTATGCCAGTTGTAATGGTTATAATGTCAATGGCAGTTAAATACTGCTAGCCTTATTCTTTGAAGGTTAGTGTTGCTGATTATGATTATTAGTGATGCTTAGTTACATGTTAGTGCTGTCCAGAGAAAGAAAATAATCACTGACAGTTGCATGTTAGTGCTCTCATCACTAAGGTTAATGCTTGCCAGTTTCATACTTAGTTGATTGCTCTAGTATGATTAATATTGCTAGTAATTTTAATGACCTGACTTATGTCATTAAGTTTTGCTACTGGGGTAGAATTTTAGCAGTTTACTAATGTTGGACTATAAACCAAGGTTTGTCGCTGCTCGTATGTTTTAATACTGACAATGAAGAAGTTTTATATGTGGTTTACTATTGCTTGGTTTTAGGGAAGATAAAGTTTTGGTCTTTTATGTTCTTAAAGTTTAAGGCTAGTATTTTGATCTATAGAAGATGTGGTTCGAAGAAGATTGTTTATCACTTGATTTGACGGTGATGTCGGTGTATTATTGAGTTTGTTTTTTATAATTACCTTTAGCAGGAGGACGGGAAACTTGTTTGTGTTTTAACAATGTTGTGGACGAAGACTTGACAAATCTAGCAAAGGTCTGTGTGATTTTTCGTAGTGTTGCTAAAATGCTCACATTGCTATCACTTTGGTTATGTGTACATACTCATATTAGAGATGAGGATAATTGTCAAGAGATTGCGGTCTCCTTATACATCGGTTTTGGGTATACGTTCGGAGTCACGTGGATAGTACAAGACATAAGACACAAGTATTGGGTTACTATACATCTGCATCAAATTTTTAATACTTAGTTTATGTCATCTAGTAATCCATTACTAGAGCTTACAGATTGAATGGAAGTTTAGGAAAGCTGGTTATTTACATATGCCGGTTTCCAGGGGAAGCTTATTGGTTAAAAATGTGTTAACCATTTTCATGATCCTCACCCACTGGTTGGATAACGTGTTTCGTTTTATATGCTGTTCTTTATTAAATACTGCTAGTTTATGTTTATACTGCTCAAAGTCATTGTTATGTATTAAGCTTCATGGCGAGTATTTTTGAGTATTGGAAGGTTGGATTTTAGTAGTTGTGGTATATGGTTTTGTTGCCGTTTTGATCCGTAGATAAGTGCAATATACAAGGCTGGATTAGTAGTGTAGTATATGATTTGTAGTTGTAAAGATTCAAGTTGCTTATCTTCACAAGACCCCTATTGGATTGTGACAAAAAGGGGAAGAAAATTACAAAGATTACAGAGATATGATTTGTAGCTTATTATATGTGGTGACATGATACAAAGGATATCTGATTAAAGGGAAGCTTGGAAGTTTGTTTCATTCAGGGAGATGACTACATCTCAACTTCAGGGGAAGCTTTGGCTTTATGATGAAGTTCATACACACCTTTGTTTGTTTTGTCATCATCAAATAGGGGAAGATTGTTGGGATTCTAGATTTGATGAGACAAAATAAATAAAAGAATGAAACAAAATGACTAAAATTGTATGGTGGAGAATATGTAGATTCTGGAAGATCTCCTTAAGAAGATAAAGATAACAGAAGATATTCCTTAATGTTTAAAAGATTTACTTGTCTAATGTTTATCTTCCTTTGTAAGTCTTGATCTCTCCCTATATAAAGAGATCATAGACACATAGTTTTGTGTGCACAAAAAATATGTAGACGTCTTATAAAGGTGTGTGTGAGTTCTAGGCGTGAGTTCTCTAAGTAGACGCTTAGAAGTTGTGTGTAGCCCCAAGGATCTTTGATCCTAGTTAGATTGTAACCGTTCTAGAATTGATCATCTAGAATTGGGGCTTGATGGAAACGTATGAATGAAAAACCTTGTTGAATAACATTATTGTTCTTTATATTCCGCTGTGCTTATTAATGTTATTTGTAAAACATATCCTAGTTAAGTCTAAACGATTTCCACAACTAAGTACTCTGTTGAGTTAGCCAACGAAAATGTCATAGGAATTGATACCATCATTTAAGATTGTACACTGAATTTTCTGAATCATCTATTCAAAATAGACTTAATGCCCGTAGGACTTGGTAGTGTCGACGTTATCATCGGTATAGGTTGGTTGACAAAGTACCATGCCATGAGAAATTGTGAAGAAAAATCGTTCGTATCCCCTTAGGTGATGAAACCTTAACGATTCAAAACAATAGGAGTAATGATATGCACCGATAGTTGCTAGTAAGCAGAGTTGTTTGATAGGATTGGTACGTTGGAGCGGGATAACTTAAGACTCGGAGGCATGTTATGTGTTGAGAGAAAGAGAGTTGACCGTCTCCGGCGTAGTATGTCGTATACTCAAAAGGATTAGTAAGACCGAGTTCCTCACCCTGGGGAGCTCTGATATTGTTCGTCAAAAAGAAGGATGGATCCTTCAGGATGTACATCGACAGCCGAGAATTGAACAAGCTAACCGTGAAGAAACGTTACCGTTACCTAGTATAGATGACCTTTTCGATCAACTATGAGGATCTAACGTTTACTCGAAAATCGACCTAAGGACTAGTGACCACTAATTAGAGTTCGAGAAAAGGATATTCTAAGACCGCATTTAGGACCCGTTATGAACATTTCAAGTTTCAAGTCATGCCATTTGGTTTGAACAACACACCGGAGGCATTCATGGATCTCATGAGTCGGGTGTACAAACCATACTTGGATAAGTTCATCGATGATATCTCTATTTGCTCAAGCAGAAATGAGGAGCACGAGGAACACCTTAGGCATACCTTGGAAACGTTTAAGAATAAGAAATTGTACGCCAAATTCTCTAAGTGTGAATTCTGGCCCCCGGAAGTGCAATTTCTTGACCACGTTGTTGATAGTTAATACATTCACGGAGGTTCCGCCAAGATTGAGTCAATCAAGGATTAGGCAACGCCTACAAACCCCAACCTAGACACGAAAATTCTTAGGTCCTGCCGGTTACTACCGACAATTTATCGAAGGTTTCTCTAGGATATAGAAACCTCTAACCAAACTGACTTAGGGAAAATGTGAAATACCAATGGGTAGAGAAATAAGAAGAAGCCTTTCAACTAGTAACGTAGAAACTTGTAGTACACCGACTTTTAGTATTTCCCAACGGATTAGGAAACTTCGTGGTTTACTATAACGCCTCGCATAATGGATTAAGCGTTATAATGATGCAGAAGGAGAAGGTAATAGCTTACAACCCTCGACAACTGGAAGTTCCTGAGAAGAACTACCCAACACCCGACCTAGAAATAGGAGAAATAGTGTTTAGTTTCAAGATTTGGGAACGCTACCTGTATGGCATAAAGCTTACCATGTTTACAACCCATAAGAGCTTACAACACATTCTAGATCAAAGGGAAATGAACATGAGACCACGTAGATTGTTAAAATTACCCAGTAATTACAATGGAGAGACTCGATACCGCCTTGGAAAAGCAAACGTAGTAGCAGAACGGAGCGAGCTAAGCCTCTCAGGGTGAGAGCCTTAGTGATGACTATTAATTCAAACCTACCGCCACAGATTCACAAAACACAAGTAGAATCTCTCAAGACAGAGAACGTTAAGGATGAGAACCTTCACGAAATAGACAACGAGTTTGAGAATCGTCTCGATGGAACTCTCTACATTAGGAGGAGGAGTCGGTTACCACGCGTTAGAGACTTAGGAAAATTGATCAAGCATGAGCCACACAAACCTAACTATTTCATCCACCCTAGAATCGGATAAGATATATCATAATCTTAAGCAATTTCACCAATGGCCTGATATGGAAGCAGGCATCACCACCTATGTCAGCAAGTGCTTGACGTGTCTAAAGATGAGGGACGATTACCAGAAGCCATCCGGTTTACTGGTACAATCAGAAATACCCATTGGAAATTGGAAAAATGTGGCCATGGATTTTATCACAAGACTACCAAAGAAAACAAGCATATGACACTATTTGGGTAATTGTGATCATCAAAAGAGTTATGTTGACGTGAAACACAAACCCTTAGAATTTCATGTTGAATGTATCTCCGTGGAAAGGAGTGATACGTTTTAGCAAACGGGAAAAGCTGAACCATAGATATATTTGACCTTTTAAGATCATTGCTAAAGTAGGAACCGTTGCCTATCGTCTTGAACTCCCAAAGAAATTGAGCAGAGTTCATAGTACGTTTTACGTCTCGAATTTGAAGAAACGCTTAGTTGATGAACCTCTTGCTATATCACTGGATGAAATCCAAGTTGACGACAAATTGCACTTCATCGAAGAACGTGTCGAGATCATGGACCATGAGGTCAAGCGTCTGAAGCAGAGTTGTATTCCGATTATCAAAGTACGCTGGAACTCTAAGAGGGGTCCTGAGTTCACCTGGGAACGCAAAAACCAAATGCAAAAAAAATATACCCGCACCTTTTCACCAACTCTGCACCCGTGGCAGAGGTTGCGCCATAAGCTTTGAGGACAAAGCTCTTTTAACAGGGAAAGAATGTCACAACCCGTAAATTTCTGTTGAGTATCATAACCGTTTTTTGTCCAATAATTTGAATTTTTATAAGTTTCGTATAACTTTTACGCGTAACCGGGAAGTTGTCCCGTTAATATCTAAAAATCATCTTCGGGAGCGAACCATACTGTATTTCAACGTAGTCTTTCATCATTGGACGCGTTTTTACATTTTTAATTAATATTTAAAATTTCACAATTTTTCGTGAAGTCGTTAGTCATTTTCGTTATTTATGTAATCGGTTAAGTATATTAATGCATGCATGCATGGAAACCTTGATAATTAATTCACATGCATGCATGATATCCCTAGAATGTTGGAGGTCACTTTTGGTCCCCCTGGCTTTGTTGTAACCGGATATACACATACATATACACTTAGGATGCCAAATTTTTAAATTCAAATCAAGATACAAGCTTCCCATATTTTGGCATAAGGACATGTACACACAAGGGTTTGATTAGGAGATCAAATTGGTCCCCTAGAACTCCTTGTCCCCACGCCGGTCATACACACACATACATGCATGTGTTGTGATTTTTGGAGCTAGCTTATATGTTATCTTAATCATTTGCATATTCATTTCACACACACTTTGTTCTCTCTTTTCTTTCTTCCTCTCTTGGTTCGAACGCCTACAAACACACAAATAAATCCATTTTTTTATCTTTGATCAAACCATTTGAAGATATATTGTTCGAGGTTGATTTTTATTTCATCCGGGTAGTTTATAAACAACGTGTGGGTTGTTCTTAGTTTATAATCATCTTTCATCACGTTTCCTTGTAAGTAATCTCTACTTTTTCATAAATGAGTTGTACTCTAGCATTCGTATGATCATTCTGAACAAGGTGTACAAAGCGGATCGTTGTGAAAACCATTACCTATTTTTCTATAAAACCACAAGTCTCAAATTTTAATCTTTTTATTTATAAATGGAAGAACATAAAAGTAGTTGTACTTTTGCGTAAAAGTTCGTTGTGACTATTTTGATATATATTTTTATTATTACAGCTATGTTATTTATTGAGATTTATTGTATAGCGAGCTTAAATATTGTTGGCGAAGAGATTAAGTTAGATGTTTGTTTTGTTGGAAGCGTAAATTGAAAGTCGAAGAGGTTTAGGTTTAGAATGAATTTGTTGTAATATGTGCGGTGTTGTCGAAAATCGATCGGATATTCTTTTGAGTCAATAAGAGATGTACTTTTATAAAATGAATATTTTCATGAGTCAAGATGGATAAAAATAGAAAGTCGATATTTTTAGAAAGGTCATGCCGAGATGTTTCAAAGTGTCGAGACTTGTCAAAACTTATAACTTTCAAAAGTACGTTTTGAAAAGGATACACTGTATCTACTCATGCTCGGATGATCAGCTCTTGCGTTAAGCGTTATTCGTTGTACATTATTCTTAAACGACAACTATATGCTAGGTCGTCGCTAGGACCGTGAGATTCGTCTTCACTTGATTGATTTCTTTTGATCCACAACTCGCATAAGGTGAGTTCATAGCCCCGCACTTTTACTCGTTTGAATAAATGTTTTATAACTTTGGGGTGAGAAACATTGCTTGTTTTTAAAATCGGAACACAAGTACTTTCATGAGAATTTTTCCCTGTTTACGTGTTGCCTAAGTAGCGCTAGACCTCCTATTGCCCAAAACTATCATGAACTGTTAATTTCTTGACCGGAGGACCGGTTGAGGGAGCGCGAGTGAATAAATAGATCTATTGGGACTAATTATCTCTATCCGGGTAAGTCGCACTTACTACCCACGGGTCGCCCGATTAAACGGATATATGTCATGTCGAATTTCGGATAGGAAATCTTAGGTCGGATTTCCTCTAGGGCAATGCAACCTATAGCTATATGAAAGCTATGTCTCAGAATTAGCATCGGTGTCATGAGCTTAGTGCAACGTAAATATCTTTTATGTGAAGTTGTATTTGTTATAACTGTCGCATGCCTGTAAAATCTTGTGGTCCACTATTACATCAAATTAAACCTATGAATTCACTCAACTTTATGTTGACCGTTTTAAGCATGTTTTTCTCAGGTGCTTAGCTTGGAAGATGTTGCCTGATCTATATGAAGTCTAATTGCCCGAACCAGTTTTCAGATTTCATCTATGTTATCTTAAATACCGTTGTTGAACTTATTAAAGCTTCCGCATTTTAACTTTTGAATCTTTTAAATTTGATTGATGTAAACTTATTATTATTTTAAATTTATGCAACGGTGTTTATTTTTAAAACGTACCCTTAGAGGTCGTTCTTTATGCTTTGTACTTGAGATATCCAGGAACGTCACGCCTCCGGACACGTATTCCGTCCAGGGCCCGTTTGGGGGTGTGACAGATTGGTATCAAGAGCCAAGGTTATAGAGAACCAGGTAGTATAAACTAGGTCTGGACTATAACCAGTATGTGATCCTACGTGATTATGTGCCTTACGTGATTTTACATAGTACGTATACATAATTAAATACTATATAAATAATATATATGTATTAAATACTAAGTATAACTAATATTACTATAAGTATTTCTCATTTCATCCCATCATGCCGTACTCGATGACCCGCGCATTCATTCGTTCATTTTGCATTCATCCAGTTACCCATTCACCCGATCATATGTTGCATCATGCATGGTTGATATAAAGATGATTTATATAAACTTTGCTTGTGCAGGTCATGGCTATTTCAGTTATCTCAGTTTCTTCAGATTCATCAGAGGATAGCGTAGGGACACCTGCTGGATGAGTTATCTTATTCGGTACCATCCCTACCACTATTCTTGACACCACACTAGTGATTACTCCACCTACTACTCAGACTGACACTACAGTGATACCCACAGAGACACCTATCATAGCACCTACTATACCACCATCCCCAGATTATACACCAGCATCTCCTGATTACTCACCTGCATCTGATTCAGAGTCTGATCCATCTGAGGATCCATCATCAGACCATATACCACCATTACCAGCTATCTCACCATTTTTATCATCGGTTGACGACACCACAGACAGTGATACACCAGATACACCACCATCACCTACCCATGGTACACCTTTCACTGAGATTACCTCTTTTACCAAGAGATAACCTGTCATACCTCGTCGTCGAGTTATGATTCTAGCACCTGGACAGCCTATTCCTTATGGTCGACCGTACCGCTACCATCTTAATGGGCCGGTACACATGATGACCACGAAGAAGAGGGTTGGACCATTACCTACTCATCGTCTTGCTGTGAGACATTCTGTCAATCATTCTTCTTCAGATTCATCATCAGAGGCATCATCAGATTTTCATTTGGATGCTTCATTTGATTCTTCTTTGAGACACTCATTGCTGGATCACTTTTCTCCCGATTTACCGAGTACTTCTGCGGGGCCATCTCGCAAGAGACGTAGGTCCCCTATGACATATGTACCTGCATTACCTCCTGTATCTGGAGCTCTATCTCTTGTCCGTGCTGATTTGATACCATCGCCTAAGAGGATTAAGAGTCCTGAGACAGCTACAGATTTAGAGGGTTATTTAGAGGATAGTTTTAAGCCATACGTACCTAGAGAGGTTGGTTTGGGAGTTGACATTGAGGATGAGAGTTTTGAGCAGTCTAGGTCTAGAGGGACTGATATAGAGGTGGACGACGATGTTGAAAGGAGTGATAGGATGGATATTGACCCCGTTGAGGCAGTTATCGAGGCGTGTTTTGATTTTGCTAATATTATTAGAGCTAGTAGAGTTGATGTTAGGGTTGAGGCTGTGACCGTTGCTCGGGATGATGTTGAGACGGGTACGAGAGACCCGATTGTAGTTAGTGATGATGTAGATACACCTCCTGTGGTACCGGAGGTTATCCCTAAGCCTGCTCAGGAGGGAGCAGCAGGGAGTACGTATGAGACATTGGGAGATTTGGTTCATAGGTTCCATGATCACATAGAGGCTATCCTAGTCCATCATATACAGGTCATTGAGGGAGTTCAGAGGGAGCAGGGACATAGGATTGTTGGGGTTGATTTGACAGTCACTGCTATGACTGAGAGGATTGCTGAGTTGGAGAGGGATAACAGGAGGCTCAGAGGCACCGCGAGTGTTGAGAGTCAGAGAGTTGACCGACTCCAGCGCGGCATGTCACGTATGCAGAGAGAGCTAAGGCAGATACGACGGTTTTGGTTTTATGATCGAGTGAGAGTTGGCAGATTTGAGGCGTGTGCTAGGAAGCACATGGGCTACCATCCTTAGATATGTTCATTAGTGTTGTAGTACTGAGCAGTAGCGTTTAGTGATAACCGTAGTGTTAAAAACTCATTTTTTCTATTTTTTGAAACCAAATGTGATTGCTGCGAATCCAGCTAGACTCTAAGATGCCATACGCATTTCTAACCAATTGATGGACAAGAAGCTCCAGGGTTATGCTGCAAGGAGTGTTGAGAATAAAAGGAGGATGGAAAGTAACCCAAGGGATAACCGTGGTCGACAACCACCGTTTAAGAGGCAAAATGTTAGTGGGCAAAATGTGGCTAGAGCTTACGCGGCTGGGAACAATGAGAAGAGAGGGTATGCTGGACCTCACCCACTCTGCAACAAGTGCAGATACCACCATGTAGGTCCATGTACAGTTAAGTGCAATAACTGTAAGAGAGTTGGACACCAGACGAGAGATTGCATATCTGCAGATGCTATTCTAAACACGCAAAGAGCCCCACTTGGGAATCAGCAAGGTGTTATTTGTTATGAGTGTGGGAGACTGAGATATGTGAAGAGAGAATGTCCAAAGTTGAGAAACCAGAACCATGGGAACCGAGTTGGGAACAAGACTGGAAACCAGACTGGAGGAATCATAGATTGGTTCTAGCAAGATAGGATTCGACCATCTAGCTTAGTTGCAAAAGAAAGTAATGCGACGTGTAAAAGGTTTTATCCCACCTAACGGGAGCGTTGTTACATAGTGAAACTCAGTGAGTACTCGGAGTGAGTAGGAACGAAGAGGTGCTTCGTTGCCGAACCACTATAAATCTTGGTGTCTTGGTTTGATCGTTTCTTTCCTTATCCCTTTATATTATTATTGTTCATTTAGTTCATTACATTAGATAGATTTTGTTATAATTCATATTGTTGATTGATTGACATATAACTCGAATCAAACTGTTTTATAAGCAAAGAATTTTAAACCGGTCAATTAACCTGTAAACAATTCAACCCCCCCCCCTACTAGTTTCCACAATACATATATTTATTTATTTATTCTTAAATTATTATTTACATTATAATTTACATTACCTTGAATTTCAACAAAAATCTACGCTAATAAACCTTTTTACATAAACGCTACTTACTAAACTTTCTAAAAATAACTTTTCATTTCACATTTCACTTTCTATTTTTAGAAAGTCTACTATAAATATCCAAATTTCACTCACTTCACTTATGTCTAACATGAACATTTCCCAAAATGCTTAACTACAGAAACAATCCAACAATTGACTAGCATTGCATGCCAATTGACATTCCTTTCTAATAACACCATAAGAATGCTATAACTAACAAATGGAATACTCGATCACCAAACACAAACGCAACTCAAAATGGAATTATCATACACACTCACAATGATATCATGCACATTATGTAAAACCACTAGCACACATATATAACACATAGCACACAAGAAATCATACAAAATGAACTTTTAGCCATTTCTAAAGGTATCACCAACCTGATTAAATTATGGATGTCACAAAGTTGGTGATGGTGAATTAAGAAGGATGGATGAGTTCAATAATGGAAGTAATGTTAGAGAGTGGCAAAGCATGATTTGAGTGCCAAAAGGTTCAAGAGGTGGTTTGGCTAAACAGGGAAATTCCAACATGAGACTATGTATAGGAGGGTCAAAAATACAGAAAAATAGGTAAACTTAAAATTTTTTCCCCTTCCTGTTCGTCCATAAAAAAAAAAAAAAAAAAATATTTTTGGGTTGGGGGTTTCTTTTTTGGGCGGTCCCATATATATTGGGGGGTCGTCGGTTTTTATAGGGTCCGTTTTTTGGAGAGAGCGAGATTTTCTAGTTTTTTCTTTTCTTGTGTCCAGTGATTTTAGCATCTTCTAAATTTAAGAATCAACTAATTTAAGCAAGAATATAGGGTCCTAATTTAAGATACAAATCATTTAGCATATATTAGTTATGATACGCATGTCATACTTCTCCTAGAATTAGTTCACATAGAGGGTTGATAAGATGATAAAATTTTGAAAAGTCATCTAAGTCACATGCACTATCTTTTAACCATTATAGTCGTAATGTGGGAGTGAATTAAAAAGTTAAAGCATAATGTACTAGATAATATAAATAAGAATAAAAATCTCTAATAGTTTTGCAAACATGTTCACTTTCGTCTTCCACTCATCATGTCCTTGAGAGTTTTTCCAATTGACCTTAACCCTTTTCGGTGATCATCTCACTGTTGAGTTTGAAAGTCTATAGTTTCGGAGAGGTAGGTGTTCAAGTTTTGACTTTCATGAGGAGGGTTTTGAACGACTCTAGAGACAACATTGAACGAGGAAGAGACATTTTGAAAAGGAGAAGAAGAATTAGAATGAAATGATTCTTCATCATTTACATCAACAATGTCATCCAATGGATGAGATAAGGATGGATGATTTAGAGTGGTAGAGGAAGAGCTAGCATTTGAATCATGAGGTCTTTTCTTGCCATGATCCGATCATGTCTTTCGCTCATAATGAGGAGCGAAGGGATGCATGACTGGATCATATGAGATGTAGTGATCAATTACTAACTCAGGAAAGATGGATACAACATGTTTGAACAATCTAGTCAAAAGCATTCCATAAGGCAAGAGTTCCTTAGGTTTGTTTCGAGTCTTTTCCATTCGTTTGAGAATGAAAAATGCTAGATTGTATGGAGTAGAGGTTTTAATGCAATAAAGCATATGACAAAGACACGCGGAGACATGATCCCGATGACCTCTTAGACAAATGACATTTTCACGAATGATATCAACCCATGGTTTCATATGAGGTTGAATTTTGTAGGTTAAAATTTCATTTTTATCTATGACAATGGGTTTCTTGTTTTTGGTATGAGTGACTTGACCTTGTCGAGGGACTTGAATAAGAGACTTGATGACATTTGGTGAGGGAGGAGTGGTTTTGTAACGACCTTTAGTTGGGACACTTATTGACAAGTAGTCGAGTAACCACATGTCGATGTGTAACACTTGACCTTTGAAAGGGATTTTCAAGATTTGACTAAATTCCTCAAGAGTGAGAGAGAATGACTTACTTTGTATGACAAAGTTGACCACAAAATAACCCTCGGAGTTATAGTCAAACGTGAGTTGACTATAAAACTCAGAACAAAACGAGGAACAATTTGTTCGTTTATGTTCAACAAACAATCAAAATTAATTAAGCCAAACTTAGCACAGATATGACTCATGTTTTCAAAATTTTGACTCACAATCCTACCCTCATGAAAGTATCATTTTTCAAGGCTTGCAATGGTGTTTCTTAATGGTATGAATTGAATTCAATGACTATGAAGTGGAATTTAGATATGGGTATTATGTATCTAATCCGGTGATATCTTGTCATTGTCAACCTAAAATAAAAAATAGGGGTCTGTTTTATAGCTTTTACAGTAACATTTTAATCACAATGTTTTCTAAGTGTTGCCTAAATGTGACAAATGTAGAGTAAAACCTATTAACTCGACCTAAAAATAAAATCCGAAAATTAACTCAACCTCCTTAATTTGATTTTGCTCATTATAACCAGGTCAAAAATACATATAATTATGTATCTCGACTTTGTTCATGAGATCATTTTAAATCATTATTAAAAAACATTTTTAATTGTATTAACAATGCATAACAACAATATTTTATGGTATTTCTAACGGTGAGTGGATTTGAAAATAAAATTCGGTCATTGTGGTTCGAATTAATTTTTGACAAACTCTCTAGTGTATGTAAATCTATGTCTAAAGGAGAGTATATTATTTATACATTAAATCCTATATCCTAATTGTAAAAAAATGAAAGAAAAATGAAAAACCCTAATTTTTAATTTTTATGTTCATATTCATGAATCCTATACACAAATTGAAATAAAATATATGAAATACATTTTATTGATGATCTTGTGGTGTTAGAATGATGTATTAGTGTGATCGATCTTCATTAGTGTTTCGTTGGTTGATTTTGAGTTTTGGTTGTTTTGTGTTCGTGTTCATCACACCAGCAGGGAAGAGGTGTTTGTTTTTGAGTTTTGGAAATTTTTAACAAAGTGAAAAATATTGGGTGTTTGCTGGTGGCAGTCCCATATCGATCAGGGGGCCGCCTAAAAAAGGTTAAGGGCCGCCTGAGATATGGGGGCCGCCCCCGCCCTATATAGATTTTTCTTAGACTTTAAATTTGACAACAATTACTAGGAAAGACTATTAATTTGCATTTCGCGAATGAAAAATATTTAACTAGCTTCAGATAAAGTTGTTAAATTGTCACGACACAAAATGGAACATGGACTATAATCGAGACTAGAAGAAGGAGAAGCGGACAAACACAATTTACGAAATGTTTTCCATCATTCCAAACCAAGACAAAAAAGTTAAACGATTCAGGTTTAAGGGGTTTCGTAAGAATGTCGGCGATGCTGTCGACGGACGGCACTTTTTCGATTGAGATATGTCCTTTCTAGACATTATCACGAAGAAAGTGGTGACGAATTTCGATGTGTTTGGTTCAAGAATATTGTACCGGGTTTTTGCCAAGGTTAATCACGCCTTTATTGTCACACATGATCGGGACGTCATCGAGTCTAACGTCATAGTCGATAAGAGCTTGTTTCATCCAAAGTGCTTGTTGACATGCCTTTCCTGTGCTTATGTATTCGGCTTCGGTAGTGGATATAGCAAGAGCGGTTTGTTTCTTCGAGAACCAAGATGTCAAACAACATCCTACGAATGTACAAATAGCTCTAGTGCTCTTTCGATCCACATAATCTCCCGCATGATCAGAGTCGGCATATACTACTGTTTTTATGCCGGTCTCCTTAGGATACCATAATCCTAAGTGCGTAGTGCCTTTAATGTATCAGAAGATACGCTTAACCGCTTCAAGGTGAGAAGTTTTAGGAGCCTCTTGGAAGCGGGCACAAAGGCAGACACTAAACATAATATCAGGCCTACTTGTCGTTAGGTATAA
>BQNB010124806.1:0-19875 GCA_026074375.1 Tanacetum coccineum
ACTTTTCCTGAATTTTTCAGATTTTTCTAGCTTTTATTTTATTTTTAATCATTTTTCGAAAGTTAAAATCTTATAAAATTCATAAAAAATAGAAAAAGTTTCAGAAAAATAAAAAAAAATAATTTTTAGTATTATAAAAAATAGCTTTAGGTTTACATCCAGTAAAATCATTTTTACGCTTTTTAAATCTTTAATTTCATTTTTGAGCTTTTATTTTAAATTTTAAAATAGGATTTTAATTTTTAAAATAGTTAAAAATAGTTTTCTTTGCTTTTATAATATTTTAGACTTTTCTAAGCTTAAAAATTATTTTTCCAAATTTTTATTACTTAATTTGCTATTTTTTAAGATTTAATTAGATTAAATTAGATTTTAATTCATAATAAATCCAAAAATAATCAAAAAAATGTTTTTCTTTTTCCTAAAATTTTCTTTTGTCTTATCTTAGGTTTAGAATCTTAGTTTACATTTTTAGGGGTTAATTTTAGTTTACTTGCTTAATTGTCGCGTTTAATTCATTTCCTGGTATTTGTTAAGTGTTTTAATTGTTTTTCATTGCTTGTTTTAATTAGTAGTTATAGACAACCCAATCAATCTTTGAACCCATTCAAATCATTATCCAATATCAAGCGAGGTTTCAATTTCTCAAATCATTGGGAAAACGACCCGGGAAATCATACTCCTAACCACCTTCTCATGACATACTATCACAAACTTCCTATTGGACAACCAGTCCATTCCCACAATCACATCAAAGCTTCCACAACTCAACGGTATCAACAAACTCCAAGGCTTACGTATAATCGAATAGGATAACAAACGAATATCGAGTCAAATGTTAGAATGCATATAGGAGATTCCACATATGCAAATAGACGTAGATCAAATGACATAAGAATCCTTTGAAAGAAAGGATACATATATGCACCGAGTGAAAGCACAAACGAAATAAAATCAACAGGCGTACCACGACTAATGAACACATAAAAAAATATAAATACGAAATACGGAAATTCTTATACCAATTATCGACTTTACTCGAAAGACCAAATTAAATAATGTTTTTATAAAAATTAATTTAAATTAAGAAAGACACTTTAAGTATAAAAATATTTTTAAATAATAATGAAATTGTCTTAATTGTAATCTTTGAAAAATTCAATCCGGTTGTCATAAAAACCTAGAGATGGTTATCTAATGATGTATCGTACCTTACCACTATGGATCACTTTAAACCTTCTTTTTATAATAAAATATAATCTATTTACAAAGATCAATTTATACACAGTTTTCTCCAAACACCAACACAATACTACCAAAGGGTTTTTATAATTAGACATCAATTATAAAATATGTTACTCAAACAAAGGACACCATAATACCCAAAAGGATCGTAAAACACTGTACAGGCCCTAACACAATTCTATTGTTTGAAAACGAAAGAAAATACCAGGAACCATATACTCAAAATAAAATCAAACGAACTCATACAAGAAAACTCATGCAAGACATTACGTACCCAAAAGAAAACGTACGGTCTTATCCAAAATAACAATCGACAACGCAAACCTAAAAGCATCGATACTAACACGTCGCTAATGGGTTACGAAAACAAAGGGATATACAATCAAGGGAGTAATGATACACACTAATATGTTAGGAACAATTTATGCTTAAAAGAAATGTTTGATACTCATACGAGAAATCAATGCAACGAAAGAACTAACGAAACGCGCCTATATCCGAAAGAGCAGATCCGAACAACCAATATACATCAAGACGTAGAATGGGGAAAATCTGGTACCCTTTACTACAAATTACGGATGAAAGGATGCAAGCTTAGACTTAGGAAATCCGAACAAACCAACGAGAGGAAAAATGAGCAACCTCTATAATAGCAATACTAGGTATCCGCAATTACTAGATAGAAGGGCAAACTTACTATCTATACAACTTAACTCACATATCCTCCAATTAGTGCTAAGAGAAAAAAATTCTCTACCCATTACTACCATCTTTATCATGAAAACACATATCAAAAGGAAAAATATTACACTAACCACTTAATAACCAAACTCACAAATAAATGCAATCATGGTTCACAAGTCTACGGGTGCTGAGCCTTTATAATTTGTTGGCTACGTAATTATAAGTGTTCCTTCACCGTAATTACTCTCCAGAGTACCCATTTCTATCATAATTAACATATGAGCAAATACACCACATTGCCATTTAAACCACTCCAACTTAATCATTAAAGGATGCTCCATCATTAAAAAAACTACTTACTTATATCAAAATAAAATTGAAACGACATAAATGGACGAAAATCTCGCACACAACCCCAAAATTCGAAATTTCAAAAGAAATAATCAATAACAAATACGAGAGGTTAAAGGACGAGATAAACTTATGCTGGCCTCACTTGGGTTTAACTTTGCCTCCGCAAGAATCACTCGACTTCGCGGGTCCAGCCCTACTACGCGCATCCGACAAACGATCAACTATCCTATCTCCTTCGGTTCCACAAGAGGCTCCTCTTATAGATCCTTATAACGCTTAAGTCTAGTTGGGAAAATGGTTCCCCAACGAGACTTCTTACGGGTGAGGGAAAAACATAGCTAAAATACTAAGAAAGTAATACATATCATATCAGATAATGGTTGGCAAAATAATCAATGACTACTAGCAAAATACGAGATATAGAAGCTATGCAAAACAAAAATAGAAAAGGGAAGCATAAAACAGTTTACATAAACATTTAAGCCCTAATGCATCTACATGAAGGACCCCTAGGTTATAGTCTAGGCTCAACCACCTACTTCTCTATAACCAAATGCTCTGATACCAATCTGTCACACCCCGCCAAGGCGGAAACGCGAGACGTAATGAGAATGGATATCATCACAACACAATGGTTATTACTATAGAGAGATTAAATGAAGGAAAATAACCAAATAGAACACTATGTGTCATGACAATACCCAACACAAGATAAAGGAGTCTTGCATTACTAAAGTAATGTCATACACGAACAAAATAATCCAAATACTAACAATCTCCAACAAACAAGTATCAAGCAAAACAAATGTCATAAATGAAAAGACTAGAAAAGACAACTCCACAAGCAATGCCTAGGGTCTCTCTAGCCACTCTTCCTAACATCCTTCTTATCATCACGATACTCACCTGAAAATGATGCTTAAAAACGTCAACACAAAGGTTGGTGAGAGTCATAGGTTTTACGAAACCAATACAAGATTTAAATCAATTACTGTGATTAATAAAACAAAACATGGCAAGATAGTTAAGCTAGCAATTATACAGGCTAACATGCAACGCACAAACAACCATAACTAGGACGGAACGTGCCTCCCGATCTAACGCATATCTCACCATAAACGGGTTGGAACGTTACCCCCGATCCAACAACTCATAACACTGGGTAGGAACGTTACCCTCGATCCCAAATATGTCACTTACGCACCTAAAAGTCTACCAGCTGGAACTTATACTTAGGCCTGGACCAACACAACATTGAGTATTATTTCAACCCTCCAATTAGATTTAAATAGGTAGAACCACTACCCTCTAATCGGAATCACACAAAATTGAGTCTTATTTCAACCCGCCCAGTTGGATTTTAATTGGTAGAACCACTCCTCCAACCGAAATCCTCCTAGCAATGGGATAGGCGTACCCTACGCTCCAAACCAACACCCAATAATAAAGCACTTCACATATATAACCACAATAGACTGTTGATGCCTCAAGTAAAACCTATAATCACACATTAAAATACTTTTCAAACCACAAGCATCAATTTCCACCCCAATAAATCATAAGAAAATAGGGGTTATGAAACTCACCTGAAGACAAGCCGCTTCCAAACAATATTCCACACAAGCTAATATACAAATACAAAATGTGTTATACGCGACCATGCTAAAAGCTCATGTCCAGTAAACACTATATGATGGATGTCTAAAGGGTTTAATTAACCATCATGGGTCACCCCGACCCATGCCAAAAATCTTTTAACACTTCATAACTCCTTCCACTAGTGACTTATAATTGACTCAGAATGCAGGAATTTTTATCATGACTTTTACGTACCCCAAAAAACCCTTTCACTTAATGACCCTCATAATTTATACCAAAAATCACCCATGTTCATTTATGAGTATATTAACTAACTTTGGATTTCCAAAAGCCATTTACATGCACAAGTGCTTTTAAGAAAATCAAACTTCAAAACAGTCCCAATTCGGATCTGATTGCACACTAAAATGTTTGGACTTATTAACCATACTTAGACATAAAATTAGAAGGTATCCTTCTGGGGTTTATCTATATACATATGGAGCTTAACTATTGTATAAGGGTTAAGCTCAATTCGAATTTTAAGTTGGGTTTTTTTACGCTTACAAAACATGACCTAATCTGGACCCGTATTTACTGTTTTGACAACTTTTAGTATAATCAACATTTGAATGACTTCCCGACCTTAAAAACTTTCAAAGCCAGATTTTTTAGAAAGTACATTCAATGAGCTACTATTTAGAGTCTAGAAACATACAAAATCCTATTACCATCATGGAGTTATTCACTCGTAAACACAACCCTAAATTCTGTTTACCCTAAATCAAGTTTTTACGCAAATCTAACCTAACCAATTGCATGAACATGACCCTAATCAAGCCATAATCATTCTATCATCATCAAATATCATTAATATTCTGAATTTAATGAAACCTTAGAATTCATCATTGATTTTGTTACATGATTAAAAAGTTAAATAAGAATAGAATAAATACCTAGCGCTCTTACTTGCTCCTACGCGATCTAGCTCTTAAATTTTTGAATCAAAACTTGTTTTTCTTGTTATTAGGGGCTGAGTCGACAACACATAGAGGAGGAGCAGGAATACAAACCTAAATTATGAAGGGTTTATAGGTTTTAATAAAAGTATACAAGTCCTAGTCCAAATCAAAAACCTTTTTCCCCTTTTTTTCTTTTATCTACAAAATTCGTATTTATGTATGTATGGGGAAAAAAATATTTTTTTAATTTTATTTTTTAGTTAATTAATTTCCTTTAGTACATTAAGTTTTAAAAAAAACTAAGCTAGTTTTATAAACCTTTTTCTCATAAAAACTACCTTCTAAATATAACCTTCATTTCACCAAACCACTTTCTACTTTTAGAAAGTTTGCTATAAACTTCTATATTTCACTCACTTATTTCATTTCTAAAATAGCATACTTTCCATAAAACTCAATCCTTAATTTTCTAATATTTGACATAACATTACATGCGACAGGTCAATCATTTCCATTATCACCACATGTGAACACTTGGAATATCCGATACTTTAACACACATATTGAATCAAAATGAGATGCCCATACAACTCAAAATGATCTCAAGCACATACTTAACTCACTTAGCACACATAAAAATCATATTATCAATTCCATTGTCACAAAATGTGAACAAAAATGAAATTCTCATATTAACCATAAATTAAATCAAAATGAGACGATCACGCTCATAGATTGATAACCAAACTCACATAAGATCACATCAACACATAGTTATAACACATAATAATATACTTGGGTCAACACTATCGGTTTGACTAACCGGCTCAAGACACGGTTGTCACAACGACGTAACACCATATCTGGTTACGCCGTAACAGATGCTTAATTATGGAATACCAAGTAAGTTGGTTATGGCGTAACACCTTTATTGGTTACGCCGTAACAGGTTCGATATCTATAAATAGATGCCTCATTCAAGCTATTCCGACATCACTTCCTTCACAGCCAATTGGAGAGGCAAAAAAGGCTTCCAACCATCGAAGAATTCCACCTAGAGTCCAAGGGAAATCACACTTTACTTACTTTTTGTATTTAATCATTCAAATTACGAATCTTGTAAGAATTATGAGTTTTCAATATATGATTTCTTCTATCTCTTACTATGTTTCCGTTACCATGAGCGGCTAAGCACTTAAAGTGCTAGCCTAGTTATGAATTTACTTTTGTTATGATTGTTTCCTGTTAAATTATGGTTTCATTAGATATTCCTTGACTATCGTGTTTCCCTGGGTTTTGGTAGTACAGGTGGTTTGGACCTAGATTGCCCTGTTAATAGATTACCTTGTCATGATGGGATCTAATGGGTACTAGGAAGGATCACTAACTCTTTACCTGGTGTAGAAACTGACGATCCGCACAAACACTCGCTACTTCAACAAAGCCAAAACTCTTTCAGAGAGGGTTAATAATCTTTACATGTTATTAGATATATTTTGGGAATAGTTGGGATTAATCACTACAACCTAGATAACCTACCTCTCAGATGATTCGAGACTGATTCAGAATCACAGGAAGTATAGGATAAACTGTATATGCACATTCAAGTCTATCGACCTTAGAAACTAGTAATGAAACCATAGTCTGACATTGCACAGGAAATTGTCTTCATAACAATTGTAATGAAGTAACTAGGTTAGCACATTTTCTCACTTGATATCTCACATCCTTTTACTTTTCAGTTATTTATTTTATTGTATTGTTATTTATTTATTTCAATTTAAATCAAAAAACCATTTTCAAAACGTGACATTTCAAATTAAAACTAATTACACCTTAGCTCTTGGGATGACCACGGATTTACCATTCTATACTACCCACGATCAGGTTCTCTTCCCGTTAGTGCGTCATTAGGTAGATCGAGTTTTATAAATTTAAAACATGATAAAAATATATTTAAAAAAAAAATACGCATCAAGTTTTTGGCGTCGTTTTCAGGGAGCTAAAAATTAGTAATAATTTGAATTCTGTATATATTTCCTTTTTGTAAATATATTCTGCTAGTTTTTCTTGTAAGTTTTCAGATATGGAAGATGATGTAGATATCAACGCGCTCACCATAGAGCAGTACATAGCTTTGATTCCAGATGACATTAAACCAGGCATAGTGAACCTCAATGTGACAACCATGACTTGAGCAGGTTAGTCAAACCGTTAGTGTTGACTTATGTATTTGTTTCAATGTATGGGTTATGTGTTATTTGTGCTAATATGTGTTTATATGTGTTTATGTGGGATATGTGAGATTTGGTAATCAATCCCCCCCATTTGAGCGTGATCGTCTCATTGGGTATTGGATTTGTGTTGGAAATTTTGTCGGAGTTTCATTGCGTTCACTTTTAGGGACAAGGAAATGATTTTGGTGTGATTGAAGCGGGTTTCGGTTAATTGTGATAAGCTAATCTATACGTTTAGTATTTATGTGTTAGTTAATATATGGATGAGATTTGGTTCTAGTAGTAAGGTATTAAAGAAATGGATAATTTCTATCTTTTTTGGAATGTGAGGGTTTAATTAAAAATGAAAAGGTATTTATTTTATAAGTTAGTAAATTGGTTTTACAAGTAAAGGTTATGCGCAAGAAGCCTAAAGGTTTATTATGAGAATAAATTTAAGGTAATGTTAGAAAATTTGTATTAATAATTAAATAAAAAATAAAAAGAAATAAAAGAAAATTAAAAAGGTTCAGCCGTTTTTTAGGATTAAAAGAAAAAAAAGAAAACAAACTTTTCCTTTTTTTAATATAATTAAATTTGGTAAGTTATCTATCCTAAACCTTTTTGTATTCATTTATAAATACCAAAAAACCCTTCTCCCCTTTGTTGACTTTGTCCAGTCAAATTTTATCAAGGAGGAGAGATTTTTTTTTAAAGTTTTGGTGCTTTATGTGTTCTAAGATTCAGAAGATTTTAAGGGATTTTAAAATTATAATCCTTTGAGTTAATTATCATTAAAGACATGTATAGTATTATTAAGATAGATAATTAGGGTTCTAACATCTGTAAATTTAGGTTATGAATAAACATGTTTGGTTTGCGTGTGGGTTTAATTATCGATCATATGGGTGTATGCGTTAGGGTTTGTTCGCGTGAGTAGTTGTGGGTAGTGTGGGGCAGAATTTAGGGCTGTAGTTGTGGGGCTGTTGTCTCATTGGATGGGATGAGAGCTGGCGGGACTGTTCAACAAAGATCGTTCCCCCTGGGAAGGATGTCGGCAGAGCGTGCTAGCGCCGCGCTCGTTAGGGTTTAGATCGCGTTAGAACTTGAATTAGAATAGGGCAGAATTTAGGGTTGTGTTGTTCGGCTGTTATCTCGATGATGATAATAGCTTTTGTCAAGTTTCCGGTGTTTATAATGTAGCTCAGAGAGTCTAGTTTCCAGAACATCCGGCCTCGAAAGTTTTTAAGGTCGCTCAGTCATTCAAATGTTGGTTACGAGAAAAGTGGTCAAAACAGTAAATACAGGTCTGATTTAGGGCAGATTACGAGGTGTAAAACCTCCACTTAAAATTAGAATTTACCTTAGACCTTCAACAGGAGTTTAGTTCTATGTATCTATTAGAAACCCCCCAAAGGAGAGCTTCTGATTTGGAGTCTAAGTATGCTTTTTAGATCCAAACTTTTTAGTGTGCAAACAGATCCGAATTGGGACTGTTTTGAAGTTTGATTTTCTTAGGAGTACTTATGCATGTAATTGACTCTTGGGAATCATTAGGTAGTTAATATACTCATTAATGAACATAGGCGATTTTTGGTTTGAAATATGGAGGTTAGTAAGTAAGGGTTTTGAGTACGTTAAGTCGCGTTAAAATTCTGCAGTTTTGAACAAATTGTGACTAACTAGTGAAACTTGGTAATGAAGTGGTTAAAGTTGGGCATGGTGTCGGGGTGACCCGTGAGGGTAACTAAACATCTTAGACATCCATCATATGATTGTTACATGTGCTTAAGCTTTTGGCTTAGTAGCGTGTAACGCGTGTTTGTTTTGATTGTTTAGTTTCGTGCAAGGATTTGGAATTTGCTTAAGCATCAGGTGAGTTTCATAGCCCCTCTTTTCTTATGATTTATTGGGGTGAAAATGATGCAAAGTGTTTGGAAATGTTTTGATTACTGTGATAATGTGTTGTCAAAGATGCATGGACTATACGTGACTATTGTATGTTGTGTGCTACATGTTTTGTGATGTGATATTGAGAATTGTGAACTAAGTCAGGGGGGATCACCTGCGGGTATCCATGGCCTGTTTAGTGGAAGGTACTGTGGCCTAGCGGGCAGGATGGTTACTTTGAGAGTATCCACGGCCGGGGCTAAGGGGGTAACCACAGGGACCTTGGTACGATTGAGACGTCTTATAAATCGTTACTGGGAAATCGTGTAATTGGATTGTATTGGATTGGATTGTATTGGATTGGTTATGCATGCTAGCCTGTATGATAGTTCATTTATTGTCCTGCAATGTTTTCTTTATTATCACAGTAATGTGCAGTTTGGATTTTATATCGTGTCTTAAACCTATGACTCTCACCAACTTTATGTTGACGTTTTTAAGCATCATTTTCAGGTGAGTATCGTGATGATAAGAAGGATGTTAGGAAGAGTGGCTAGAGAGACCCTAGGCATTGCTTGTGGAGTTGTCTTTTCTAGTCTTTTCATTTATGACATTTGTTTTGCTTGATACTTGTTTGTTAGAGATTGTTAGTATTTGGATTATGTTGTTTCGTGTACGACATTACTTTAGTAATGCAAGACTCCTTTATCTTGTGTTGGGTATTGTCATGACACATAGTGTCCATTGGATTATCTCCTTCATTTAGATTTTTCTATAGTAGACACCATTATGTTGTGATGATATCCATGATGTTACGCCTCGTGTTTCCACCTTGGCGGGGTGTGACAGATTGGTATCAGAGCCATTGGTTATAGAGAAGTAGGTGGTTGAGCCTAGACTATAACCTAGGGGTCCTTCATGTAGATGCATTTAGGGCTTAAGTGTTTGATGCTATAACTGCTATGCTTCCCCTCTATTTTTGCATAGCTTATATATCTTGTATTTTGCTAAGTTGTCATTGAGTTATTTTGCCTACCCTTATCTGGTATGATATGTATTACTTTCTTAGTATTTTAGCTATGTTTTTCCCTCTCCACCGCCTTAAGGAAGTCTCGTTGGAAACCGTTTTCACCCAACTGGACTTAAGCATTATAGAGGATCCATGAAAGGAGCCCTCGTTGTGGAAACCGAAGAGATAAATAGTTATCGTTTGTCGGAATGCGGTATAGGGTTGACCCTGCAGAGTCGGGGTGAGTCTTGCGTATCAAAGTCAAGACCAAATGCCGAGCCTAATCATATGTGTTATCCGTCCTTTAACCTTGTCATGTTTTATTGATTATTTCTTTTCGGATATTTCTTATTTTGGGGAGTTGTGCGAGATTTTTGCTTCCATTTATGTCATTTCGATTTTATTTTGATATAAGTAAGTAGTTAATTGATGGAGCATCCTTTATGTGTTAAGTTGGAGTGGTTTAAGATGTGCAATGTGGTATATGTGCTCATATGTGAATTATGATTAAAATGGGTAATCTTGGAAGTAAGTACACGTGTGAAAGGAGGCACTTATAATTATAGTGGCCAACATAATTATAAAGCTCACACACTAACTTTACCATAGATTGCATTGATTTTGTATTTTTGGTTGTAAGATGGCAGTGTAATATATTTTCCTTATTGATATGTGTATTTATGATAAAGATGGTGGTATGGGTAGAGAATTTTTCTCTCACCCTAATTGGAGGATATGTTGAGTTGAGTTGTATAGATAGTAAGTTTATCTTCTATATAGTATTTGCGGATACCTAGTATTATTATTATTATTATTATTATTATTATTTTGGTTGCTCGTTGCTCGATTGTTTGTTCGGATCTGCTCTTTCGGATATAGGCGCGTTTCGTTAGTTGTTTCCGTTTTCATGATTTTCCTCGTATGATATCAAACTCTTTTAGTACTAATTGTTCCTAACATATTAGTGTAGATCATTACTCCTTTCTTTGTATATCCCTTGGTTTTCGTAACACGTTGGCGACGTGTTAGTATTGATGCTTTTAGGTTTCTCTATTCCTAACATATTTTGGATAAGACCTTACGTTTTCTTTTGGGTACGTAACGTCTTGCATGAGTCTTCCTTGGTACGAGTTTGTTTGATTTATTTTGAAGTAATATATTCCTAGTATTTTCTTTCATTTTCAAAAAAATAGAATTGTGTTAGAGCCTGTACTGTGTTTTACGACCCCTTTTGGTATTATGGTGTCCTTTGTTGAGAAACATATTTTATAATTGATATATTTTATAATTTATGTCTAATTATCAAAACCCTTTGGAAGTACTGTGTTGGTGTTTGTAGAAAATTATTTATAAAATTGAACTTTGTAAATAGATTTTAATTTATTAATAAAAAACGATGTTAAAGTGATTCATAGTGTAAGGTACGATTAACACCAATTAGATAACGCTCTAGATTTTTTTTAATGACAACTAGAATGAAATTTTTCAAAGATTACATTTAAGACAATTTCATTCATTATTGTTTAAAAATAGTTAGTTATACTTAAAGTTGACTTTTCTTAATTTGAATTATTTTGATAAAAACATTATTTATTTGACCTTTCAGTAAATCGATAATTGTATAAAAATTCGTCTTTCGTATGTGATATTTTTGTGTGCATTTGTCGTGTACGCCTGATGATTCTTTCGATTTACGCTTATCTCTTCGTTGGCATATACGTATCCTTTCCTTACAAAGGATTCTTATGTCATTTGATCCATGCTACTTTGCATATGTAGAATCATGCCTATATACATTCTACATTTGACTCGATATTTCGCTTTGTTAATCCTATTTGATAGTTCATAACCTTTGGGAGTGTGTTGATACCGTTGAGTCTGAAGCTAGATGTGAATGTGGAATAGACTGTATGTCCAAGAGGAAGTTTGTGATAGCAGTTATGAGAAGAGTTGTTAGAATACCGTAGAAGGGAAGAATAGCGTCAAGTTTAACGGGGAACTACTCGTGGAGCCCGCCCGCAAAGCCTTGAATGATGCTAAGAGATAAACCTAGTTAAGTGATATACCCCGGGTACAAAGATTTAATGGTGTATTTCCAGAAGATTTTTCAATGACCACCACGATGACAAGTTGATTTCCACATAGGTTTGGTTCATGGAGCGACGCCAGTCGTGAAGTCTCCATATCGGTTGGCACCCTCAGAAATGCAAGAATTGTCCGGGCAACTTCAAGAGTTGCAAGACAAGGGTTTCATATGACCTAGTCATTTTTCGTGGGGAGCACCGGTGTTATTTGTTAAGAAGAAGGATGGTTCTTTCACAAGTTCTTGATTAAGAGTTGAACAAATTAACTGTTAAAAACTGTTATCCACTCCCTAGGATTGATGACTTGTTTGATCAGTTACGAGGAGCGTGTCCTTTCTTAAAGATAGATTTTCGGTCAGGTTATCATCAGCTACGAGTGCATGAGGATGCCATTCCAAAGACCGCATTTCGAACAAGATACAGACATTTTGAGTCTACGGTTATGCCTTTTGGTTTAACCAATGCACCGGCGGTTTTCATGGACTTAATGAACCGAGTTTGCAAACCATACTTAGGTAGGTTTGTCATCATATTCATTGATGACATTCTGGTCTACTCAAAGTCAAAGGAGGAACATGAAGTTTATTTGAAGTTAGTATTGGAGTCATTGAGGAAGGAGAAGATGTATGCTAAGTTTTCTAAGAGTAAGTTTTAGTTAGAAGAAGTGCATTTTCTTGGTCATGTGGTCAACCACAATGTATTCACGTGGACTCGAGTAAGAGTGAGGCGGTGAGGAATTGGATGATTATTTTTAGGATTGGCGGGTTACTACCGACGTTCATCGTGGATTTTTTTTAAGATTGTTGAACCCCCTTACTTCCCTAACTGGGAGGAATTAGAAGTATGAGTAGAGCATAGAACAAGAAGAGGCTTTTCAGACTTTGAAGAATGATTTGTGTGATACCCCAATAAAGCGAATGTAGTGGGTGATGCGTTGAGCAGAAAGGAGAGAGTGAAATCAAGACGAGTAAGAGGAATAATACTAGCAGCCTAAAGTGAGGCATTCAAGCAAGAGAATATACTCGCAGAAAGGCTACATGGTTGAGATCAACATAGTGGAAAAAAAGAGACGAAGTTTTACTTTTGGATCAAATTTGGTTCTATTGGTAGGAAGTGTAATGGATAGAAGGCCCATTCATCAAGGTTCATGGTAGCATATCGGAGCGGATAAGCGTACTATAACCTTGAGACATGTATGATAGGTTGCCCGTGTAGAAAAGGATATAGCTACCTCTGATAGCAATTGTCGGATTGTTTAAGAGTGAAGGCGTGCAATGTCAAAACTTTAGCTTACAGCAACACCGTGAATACTTAGGTGATAAATGAGTAGAAGCATCATGGAGTTTATCACTAAATTTCCAAGGTCAAAGTAGTGAGTATGATGTGAATTAGGTTATGGTCGATAGACTGACCAATTTAGATCATTTACTAGCTATACAAGAAGATTGCAAGAGGTAAAGTCGGCAAGGATTTAATATTGATAGATAAAAGCTTGGAATGGAAAATTTGTAAAACGATCAACTCAGGTTGTGATGATGATTTACTTCATGGTTTTGGGCAGACGCTGCAGAAAAGTTTAGAGGACGCGATGGATTTGAGTACTTATAACTTCTTAGCATCCTCAAGCGATGGACAAAGGGGAACAATTATTCAGACTTGGAGGATATAATGAGTGCTAGTTATCCGAGTTTTGGTGGTAGTTATCAATTAAGCATTCGTTGTGCGTCTTGAAGCTTTGGTAATGGTAGGAAATGAAGGTCGCCTATTCTATGGGAATAGATTAGAGAATTAGCGATGATTGGACCTGAGTTATACTAGAAACGATAGATAAGTGATATTGATTAAACAAAGCTCCAAACGCGAAGATCATCGAAAATAGCTATGTGATTTTGAGGCTTAAGACGTTCGAGTTCTGAACTGGAGATCGTTATATTTTTAAAGGTGTCTGCCTTGGAAGGGCGTAGTGCGTTTGGAAAGAAGGGGATAGGGAATTATCACCAAGATATGTAGGAGCCATTCGAGATCCATGAAAAGATCGCCTCATAGTTTATCGGTTAAGATTACCCGTGGAGTTAAGGTGGTTACATGACACATTACCTACGTGTCATTTTGAAGAAGTGATTGGATTGGATGCCTAATCGCATGTGTCATTGAGTGAAATCAAGTCAACAAGACTCTTGCGAATTGTTGGGAACCGTAGAGATGTTAGACCGTGAGATTGAAGGAGTTTGAAGCGTATTGAGAAATCACTTGTAGAAAGTTTCATTGAATTCAAAGTGTTGTCCCCAGTTCACGGTTAGGAGACGCAAGACCATATGAAGTCCTAATATCCTCGTTGTTTGTGATCGTTGCTGATGAAATCAACTAGTTTAAATCTCAGGACGAGATTTTCCTAAAGAGGGGATACTGTGACAACCGTTGATTGGAGCCAGGATATGTTTATATCTTAGATTTGGCTAAGATTCATTTATGTGTTTTAGTATGGTTATATGTATTTTAAGTGTGCTAATGGTTAAGTAATGTGCGAATATTATTTTGCTAGGTGTATAGGACATCTCATTTTGTGTTGTGTTTGTGTTTGGTGATGAGTAGTTCATTTGTTTCATAATTAGTGATAATGGAAAAGGAATGGTGCGTATTGGCATACAATGCGACGTCAATAGTTTGGGATGATTTATTGATAAGCGTTTAATGATAAATGTGGCATTTTATAAAAAAATATAGTTTGAGTGAAATATAGAAGTTTGTGGCAAACTTTCTAAAAATAGAAAGAGGTTTGGTGAAATGAAAGTTTTTTTAGAAAGATTAGTAACTAGCGTTTAAGTAAAAAGGTTTAATTAAATTAGCTTAGGTTTTTATAAAAACTTAAGGAAATGAAGTAAATTAGTTAATTGATAAATTAATAAAAAAATATAAAATATATATAATTATAAGGGTGCGTCCGGTTTAGGGTTTAAAAAGAAAAAAAAAATTCTAGGCTTATTTGAGTTGGGCTAGGACTTGAAGGAGATAGATATAAAATCAAACTTGGCCCATCCCTTTTCCCCTCTTCTTGTTTCCGTACAATTGAGTTCCCAAAACCCTAAGGAAGACAAAAAATTTGAGTCAAAGAAAACCGAGGTGTTAGATCGGTTAATTCAATAAGACCGTTAGTATGTTCATCTTTCTTTGTTTATTCGTTTAATTTATGTAACATAATTTATGATTTGATCTAAGGGTTTTTCATAAAATACAGAATTATAAATGAATAATTAATGATTCTAGAATGATTAGGGCGTGGATTAAGTCAGACATTCATTGGTTGAGGTGAGATTTTGTGTTAAAAACTTGATTTAGGGTGAGCATATTTAGGTTTGTTCACGATGGAATATGCTCCATGATGGTAATAGGTTTTTGATTGTTTCTGGACTCTAAACAGTAGATCATTGAATGTACTTTCCAGAAAATCCAGCCTCGAAGGTTTTTAAGGCCCGGAAGTCATTCAAATGTTGGTTACACTAAAAGTTGTCAAAACAGTAAATATAGGACGGATTTAGATCATGTTTGTGAGGTTAAAAGCCGAACTTAAAATTCGAATTAAGCATAGCCCTTCTACAGGAGTTAAGTTCCATATGTATATAAATAAACCCCAGAAGGATAATTTCTAATTTTATGTCTAAATATGGTTAATAAGTCCAAATTTTTTAGTGTGCAATTAGATCCGAATTGGGACTGTTTTGAAGTTTGATTTTCTTAGAAGTACATGTGCATGTATATGGCTGTTGGAAATCCAATGGAAGTTAGAGAACACATAAAGGAACATATATAATTTTTTCTATAATTTATAATGGTTATTAAGTAAGGGTTTTGGGTAAGTAAAAAGACACTAAAATACTACAATTATGAGTTAATGTAATAGCTAGTGTAAATGTTAATAAGTTGGTTAGGTTGTTATGGTGTCTGGGGTGACAGCCATAATGTTTAACTAACCCTTATACATACATCATATGTGTGTTACATGGACTAGAGCTTTTAGCTTGGTCGCGTGTAACCGTGTTTATTTATTTGTATAGTTGTGTGTAGAGATTTGGAAGTTGCATTTGAGTATCTAGGTGAGTTTCATAGCCCCTCTTTTCTTATGATTTAGTAGTTGAAATGATCATAGTGTTTGGGAATTTTGATTACGTGATTATGTTTGTCAAGGTGCATGGACCAGACGTGACTAGTTATGTTGTGGTGCTTACAATGTTTTGTGATGTGTTATTAAAAATATGAACTAAGTTCAGGAGGATCACCTGTCCGTATCCATCCGGCCTGTTTAGTAGAAGCATTGTGCCTAGCGGGCAGGAATGGTTACTTTGAGAGTACCCATGTCCTGGGCTAAGGGGGTAACCAGAGACTGGGCGATATGAAACGTCGTGTGTCGGTTTGCCTTTATTTGTGTGAGGGATTGATTTGGCATGTTAAGCCTGTAATGGTACTTCATTATTATCCTGCAATATTTTCTTGTATTATCCAGTAAGTACAATATATGTATTTGATTTCGTGTCTTAAACCTATGACTCTCACCAACTTTATGTTGACGTTTTAAGCATCATTTTCAGGTGAGATATCGTGATGAGTAGAGTAAGGATGTTAGGCAAGAGGGGCTAAAGAGACCCTAGACATTGCTTTGTTGAGTTCTTTTCTATTCTTTTCAATTATACATTTGTTTGCTTGATACATGTTTGGTGGAGAGATTGTAGTTATTTTAGATATGTTGTTTTGTGGTACCGACATGAATTTTGTAATGCAAGTCTCCTTTATCTTGTGTTGGGTATTGTCATGACACATAGTGTCCATTTGATTATTTCCTTCATTTAGATTTCTCTATAGTAGACACCATTATGTTGTGATGATATCCATTCTCGTTACGCCTTGCGTTTCCGCCTTGACGGGGTGTGACAGCAGTGCAGATTTTTTGTGCACTGATCTATGAGGCTGTGAGAAATGGATCAATTAAGAAAGTTGAGAAAAGATGAAATGTGGGGGAAACTAGCAAGGATAAGAATGGTAGGGATAACAATAAGAGGACTAGGAATGGGAATGTTTTTTCTACTACTGTAAACCATGTAGGAAGATAGAATATGGGTACTTGGTCCAAGTGTACCACCTGCAACTCCTACCATTCACCCGGAGGGCCTTGTCGCACATGCTTCAACTGTAACCGCCCGGGTCATTTGGCAATACCCAACATTGTGACGGGCACGTTTACTTTGAACGATCATTTTGCCACTACCTTATTTGACTCTGGTGCCAACTATAGTTTTGTTTCTACTACTTTTATACCTTTGTTAGGCTTAGAGCCCAATGACTTAGGTTTTAGATATAAGATTGAGATAGCTAGCGGGCAGCTAGTAGAGATTGATAAGGTTATTAAGGGTTGTAAACTAGAAATCAAGGGTCATGTCTTTGACATCGATTTGATAACTTTTAGACATGGAAGTTTTGATATGATTATACGTATGGACTGGTTGTCTAATTATAAGGCTAAAATAATTTGCCATGAGAAGGTAATGAGGATACCACTACCGGATGGCAATGTGCTTAGAGTAGTAGGAGAGAGACCGGAAGAGAAAGCGAGATTGTTGATGAGTGCTAAGGCTAGTGATAAGAAACAAGAAGAGATTGTTATGGTTAGAGATTTTCCTGAGGTATTCACGGATAATTTATCTGGATTACCACCTATTCGGGAAATTGAGTTTCGGATTGAGTTAATCCCTGGAGAAACATCGATAGCAAAGTCTCCCTATCGTTTGGCACCTTCTGAAATGGAGGAGTTGTCTGGATAACTCAAGGAACTTCAAGACAAAGATTTCATTCGACCAAGTTTGTCGCCTTGGGGAGCACCGGTATTGTTTGTTAAGAAAAATGATGGTTCTTTTAGGATGTGCATTGATTATAGAGAATTGAACAAGTTGACTATTAAGAATCGTTATCCACTTCCTAGAATTGATGATCTATTTGATCAACTATAAGGGTCGCGGTTTTTCTCGAAGATAGATCATAAGTCTGGATACCATCAGCTGAGAGTGTATGAGGATGACATACCAATGACTGTGTTTATAACTCGCTATGGAGATTTCGAGTTCACTATAATGCCCTTTGGTCTGACTAATGCACCAGCAACGTTTCTGGATTTGATGAATAGAGTTTGTAGGCCGTATCTTGATAAGTTTGTGATAGTGTTTATAGACGATATCTTAATCTACTCTAAGACTCAAGAGGAGCATGTAGAACATTTAAGGTTAGTCTTGGAACTGCTCAAAAAGGAGAAACTGTATGCTAAGTTTTCTAAGTGTGAATTATGGCTAAGAGAAGTGCAGTTTCTTGGGCATGTGATAAATGGTAATGGAATTCATGTGGACCCTAGTAAGATTGAAGCTGTTAAGAATTGGAAAGCCCCTAGAACTCCGACTAAGGTTCGTTCGTTCTTAGGATTGGCTGGGTATTACCGTAGGTTCACTGAGAACTTCTCTAAGATTGCTAAATCTCTTACTATCTTAACTCAGAAGAGTAAGACTTTCGATTGGGGCGGGGAACAGGAATTGGCATTTCAGACCTTGAAGGATAAGTTCTGTAATGCGCCTGTTCTAGCTCTCCCCGATGGACCGGAAGACTTTGTGGTATATTACAATGCGTCTAGGATAGGACTAGGCTGTGTGTTAATGCAAATAGGTAAAATGATAGCCTATGCGTCTTGGCATTTGAAAATTCATGAGAAGAATTATACTACCCATGATTTAGAGTTGGGTGCGGTTGTGTTTGCACTTAAGATCTTGAGACATTATATGTATGGGACAAAGAGTGTCATCTATATGGACCATAAGAGTCTTCAGCATATCTTTAGTCAGAAAGAGTTGAATATGCGACAACATCGCTGGATAGAGTTGTTTAGTGATTATGATTGTGAAATTTGCTATCATCCTGGTAAGGAGAATGTGGTGGCTAATGCCCTAAGTAGGAAGGAAAGAGTAAAGCCTAAGAGAGTTAGAGCTATGAATATGATCCCTCAGTCGAGTATCAAAGATATGATACTGGCGGCTTAGAAAGAGGCTGTGGATGACTTTTCAGTATTGTAGAAAGGTTTAGATGAGATGAAAGAACAGAGAAGTGATGAAACTTTGAAGGGTAAGGTGAGAACCCTGATAATGGATAAAGTCCATAAGTCAAAGTACTCTTGTGACAACCGTGGCTTGAGCAGGTTGGTCAAACCGTAGTGTTGACCTAAATATCTGTTCTATAAGTATGGGTTATGTGTTATATGTGTTTATACGTGTTTATATGTGTTTGTGTGGGATATGTGAGATTTCAAAATCAATCCATTGAGCGTAACTGTCTCATTAGGATTGGATTTGTGTTGGATTTTGTGGAATTCATTTCGTTCACTTTTGGTGACAAGGAAATGATTTTGGTAATTGAAGCGGTTTCGCGTTAATTGTATAAGTAATTATACGTATACGTATTTATGTGGTAAGGATATGAAAGAAATGAAATTTCTATTTTTGGAATGTTAGGGTTAATAGAAGTGAAAAGTTATTTATTTTTAAAAGTCTAGTAAATTGCGTTTAAGCGAAAAGGTATGCGCAAACTATTAGAGAATAAATGTTAGTCAAAGTAATTATGTTAGTTAAAGTTATTTATGTTAGTCAAAGTAATTGGCCCAAGCTCGGTTTGTGGGCTTATGGTCCACTAGGGTTTCTCTCTTGTAATCTCTATATATTGTGATAAATAATACAAATCATCCTACGGGGTTTTTATGTCGAATCCAAGGTATTAATTCCCGAGACGACTTTTGTTGGTGTCGAATCTAGGGTATAAGTCCCGAGACGACT